>PVKA01035344.1:0-22694 GCA_004027165.1 Ctenomys sociabilis
TATATATATATATATATATATATATAGTATTCAGGGCATCTCCCCAGGAGGGATGTAGCATTCACACCTATAATGCCAGAATTTGGTCTTGAATTAATCACGAACTCTAGAAGCCACCACAAGGGTCGTATGAGACTTTAGGGGGACAACTAGATGCAAACCATAGCAAAACCCTTGTTCCCTGGTGGACAAACATTTCTGTCAAATTAGAGCTAAAAATATTCATCAAAATTTCAAATGGAATATTTATTTGCTTTACAATGACTATTTAATTGCACATTGCAAGGACGGTGTGGCAGGAGAGCTGTAATGAAACTCACCTTTGTGTATCCTGCCTCCTTTGCCACCAGAGAGCTTTCTAATGATGAGTATCCTGTGAAGTGAGTTCTGTAGAATTTAGTTACATGTTTAGTCTTAGAATAAGGCATTGCTCTTAGAAGGATTAGTAATGCTATCAGCCTCTACTGGCTATTTATTTTTGTTATTTTAGCGAAGCTGTCAGACTTCCACAGCACAAGCAAAACTTTACAGAGGAGAAAGTGCTTTATAAACTCCTACTGTTTGTGTTGATAGATCTCCACATATAATCAGTGAACTGAAGTTCATTTTGATTTTCTAGAAGTGTGGAATAGTCTTAAAGAGATGGACACTAAAACATGTTGGCATAATTAGACTAACATGTCTAGAAAGGTTCATTGAGTCCGTCACTAAGTGTTGTTTTAGATACTCAATCATGCACACTAAAATGTTTAGTTGGTTCCATTACTAAATCAGTGGATTGTTGGCTTTTGAGTTTGGAAGAAAATCGCTGCTTTATCTGGGTTTAGTTAGCAGATACAAAGCTCACTGAGGCTTCAGCCTGATCTGCCGTAGTGTCATGGTTTTTCTTTCTGTTCAGGCCAAAGCATGATTTTCAAATGGGAATTCCTCTCACAGAGATGTCAAAGGGGGCTCGGAGAAAAGCCGAAGATCACCAGTAGGAGAGGGGTTGCACGATTCTCATAATAGGTACTGGGTCACAGATACACATTCAGTAAAGATAGGGATGGATGAAACCAAGGTACAGTACCATGACCAAATATTTCTTAGACCTCAAATTCAGTGTATTTCTTTGGATTCACTCTTCTAAGCTGCCTTATTAATGCATGGAATGATCAGAAACTACAGAGAATGCTTAATTTTTTAAAAGAGTCTATTACAATGAAAGAACTACATAGCCATTATTTCACTCTCAGTGTTTCCCCTTGCCTTGAAAGTGCTTATCTCATTGTTTCTGCCATTTCTCAACAGCTCTTTTTTGTGTATCTGTGACTTCCCCAGTGACCTGGATTGATGTAAACTATTGAGCTTTCATAATCAATTTAAAGTGAGGAAGGCCCAAAAGTTACACAGTGGCAGATCCAATAAATAATGGAAGTGAAGAGGCAGTGTCATGGTTCTGCAAGCCTACCTTTACTGAAATTGGCACTGGGCAGCAACCTTCATTGCATTTGAGATAGCTTCTAGTAAAGACCTTTGGGAAAAAGGACACCAGAGCTGCTGCAGAAAGTGACAAAGATAGGATAAGTGGGTGTTCCAAGTGAGAGGTGATATTTTTGAGGGAGACAAATGGCAATGTCTTTTACTAAAACAGATGAGTACTCTTCAGTTATACACCATACATGCATTATTTTGTCTCTTGATTGCAAGAATTCAGTGTTTAGTTGTCTGTGTTCACAAAAGTTGTGTTAGTCAAAGAGAGTTTATTAAATGCTGTTGTAAATCAACACAGTAGTGTCCTTGTAACCTAGACAATTGTGATGTTTTTATAAGAAGTATCTATACTGATGAAAGGTCTTTTTCTCTTGCCTATAATTTCCATGATTCTTGAAAGATTTCTTTCTTAGTCAAGGTTCATCTTTGACTAAGAATCAATTTTCTTGAATGTCCTCACTTTTTTAAAGGACTTAGAACACTAAAAAGTGCTCTCATAAGAATGTAGTTTTTAGTAAATAACCTTTATCTTCTTAGAAGGAATCTTGAAGCTGGGGTGCTGCTTAGTGGTAGAACACTTACCTATTATGCATAAGGCCCTATGTTCAATCCCCAGCATCACACCAAAAGGAATCTTTAATCTTATCAAGTCATACATACCTATACCTCCATCAGTCTGAGAGTCTGAGGGAGGAGTGTGTCAAATTCAATCCTAGCCTTGGCAACTTAGTGAAACTCTGTCTCTGTCTCTGTCTCTGTCTCTGTCTCTGTCTCTGTCTCTGTCTCTGTCTCTCTCTCTCTCTCTCTCTCTCTCTCTCTCTCTCTCTCTCTCTGTCATCAAAGAGGATGAAGATATAACTTAGTTGTCTTGACTTCAAACCCTAGTACTGGAATGAATGAAAGGACAAGTAAATAAACCTAAATAGAATTTTTTAAAAATTCTGTCTTAAAACAAAATACTGAAATGTGCTAGTATTACTACAAATCATTTAAAAGCAGTTCATTGCTAGTTTTAACTATAGAACCAATTAAAGCTAAAGAGAAGAGAGAGTGAAGTTCTCAAAAAGAACCAATTTTGTCCCTTATAACGACAGTATGTCTTAGAAAAATTAACTGAGAGAAGAAAAATGAAGTAATTTCAACAATACTCCCATTTTTTTGACAGTATCAACAAAGCAGAAGTAGCTACTTCGCAGTTCTATAACAGTGTATATCTATTACAATTGTCAATGGGGATAATTTGAAGAGGCCTAAGGAGTGAGATATATTTTCTTAATAACATTAGAATGCATTATAACTTATTTATAGTGCAGGCTTGGACAGAAGTTGGGTAAAACAGTTGTTATGTTGGCTTCAGTGGAAGCCGTGATCCACGTGGTGCTGTGGTCAAATAATTCTTCAACTCCAAGTGAGAGATGGGGGAAAGAGAAAAGGAGAGCCACTTCTGTTTAGGAAAACCCTAAACAAAGAGCAAACATCGTTGCTTTATAAATCTGGACTCTTTGATATCCCCTCCAATGCCTGTATGACAACATGGAAGAAAGGTGTGAAACACAGCCCACTCTGAAATGTGACAGTTTTCTCATGGAAAATCACTATTTTGATTGAATTTCACACTGAATCAATCACTTTTTTCATGATTTTAAGATTTTAATTGGAATTACAAACACAAATGATGATGTAGAATTGAATGTTTCACAAACTGCCTTGAAAATGAATGAAATAAATCTGCCTCTCATGGGTTGGACCTGAAAATATAGGTTATATTTGGAAAAACCTTAGACTCCAAACTACATTTAGGCATTGGGATAACTTGTGTCAATCATAGTTCAAAATAATACAGATTTCTAGACATGTTATAACTGACTCTGTGAAATGATTTCTTTCAGAACGTTGGTATTAATCAAATTAATATAATATCTATAGTTTCTTGAAAAGGCTATTAAAATACCCCTCCATTTTTACTGCATATGAATGTGAGATTATTTTTCAAAAATACATTCTGAACAATACAGCATGCTGAGATACACTTGTAATTCCTTCAGTAAGAAAGACAGGAGATCTTAAGTTACAACTCATCTTGGGAAGTTTAGAAACTTAGCCAAACCCTGTCTCAAAAATAGAAAAAAAAATCCAACATAGTTAATAATTCCCACAGAAGAAGGTATGGAATCCAATTCCTTTAGTTAATCCAGACATGATAATGCTTTGCAAAAAAATATAACAATATATCCATTTTTTGAAACTACTTATTACTTTAGAAGTTTATATCCTTCACTAAGGTAACACAGACACATGTGTCCATGAATTCTCCTGGTATGTCACAATAAAGAAGATTTACCTATGTTGATATAGTTGTGGTAACACAAAACTGCTTCTTTTTTTCTTTGGTAGCATCAGCCACCCAGGAAGAAATAGACACAGAGTCAGACAAAGGCAGAAAGGCACCATAATCTTATTTCATCTATTTGAATGAAATGTTGTTCTTTTTTCATAAAACTTGAAAAGCATTTTTTTCACTTGTGAAAATTGAGACAGATGTTCATCCTTTCCATCTTGAAAACTTAAATTTTGGCCTTGGTCTTCAAATTCCAGTTCATGGTATTTTCCATCTCTATTAAGAACCAAGAAGTCAAAAGCTGGTCAAAAGTCAACAGATCACATCATAAGTGCTATTGACAGCTGAGTGATAACAAAGTATACAACTATAAGTATACAAGTACAAGTATACAAGTATAAAGACTGTAAAACTTACTAAAAGTGAAGGCAACTCTGTCATTTTTCAGAACAAAGATGGAGTTGGGTAACATTATGCTCATTAAATTAAGCCACACATTAAAAAAAAACAAATACTGCTTGATCTTACTTATCTACATAATCTAAAAATTTCCAGAATTGGATAGCAGGAAATCTTTACCAGCAGTGAGGGAGTGGATAAAGAAAAAAAGAGGATGTTGGTCAAAGAATTATGCAAAGTGAATGTCACAAACAATATTGCATTAAGAACCTGAGTGTTGTCATGAGTACATTTTAAGTTTAGTCCCCTCACAATGGAGAAAACAGACACAATTCTAAAAACAGAAAATGGAAGGAAGAAGGACAGAAAGAAAACAGTGAAGGAAGAAACAAAGAAGGGAAGGGAGAATGGCAAAAAAAACACAAAAACCCTATAATTTCTATGAGCAAGATGGTTATATCAATTAGTTTGATCATGGTATCAAAACCTCAAGTTTTGTACCTTAAATATATGTAAACTTTTATTTACTAAGTGACCTTAAAGTTGAGGAATAGCTAATGCATCACTAGATGACATTAAAATATGTTGGGTTCAGTTATGGAAGACGTAGCATATCCATCACCTTATTTGTTTGCAATTATCATTGGGTCACAAGCTTGGGCTTTGAGACTTAGAAATGCTATTAGTTAAGTGTGTGTGTCTCAGGCATGCAGAGACAAAGGCAACTGAAGACGTCCATCTGGAGTCTAAGAAGGTGGCTTCACATGTTCTGCAGTCCCCAGAGAAGGGGAAAATTCAGATTGCTGGACCTGAGGGCAGTGACTCGAGATGACATGAAGACACCACTGTGCTGAATTATTTCTGGCATCCAGATGGATTTTCTGCCATTGCACAATAAATAACTTCTGTGTTGTCCTTACCTCCACCCACTTCTTAACAAAATCACTCAAATTACTTGGACTGAAGTTCTTGGGATTTTTCCTTCTGGACTGGCCAAGTGGTATAATGGTAGTATTAAATGTTTTGTAATAATACAGAATAGGATACTAACCCTTAATCCCAGTTTTCATTATTAGCAAAACACACAGCATACAACCTTGTGCCTAGTTGCCTCAAAAATAGGACACATATCTTTCGTGCTAGGATTTTATAGAGACATACAAATTCAAATCACTCCTGGAATGAAGTAGTCTCATAACATTCACTCTTAAAACTAGTGAATGTTATGACACCAGGCACATGTAAAGCTTCTATACTCTCTTAAATTCCTCCATCTTTCTTCTAATATTAAATACTATAATTCAATCAGCTAAATTCTTCCATATTTCACAGGTATAAGAGAAAAAGAGGTCATCTTTAGGAGTCAAACAGAATGAATATATTTTGATCTGGTGGAGAAGGGTATGTTGACAAGGAGTGTGTTACAGAATTGTGGGACATTGAACAGAAGATGGGTGCTCAAAATTGTATTGACTGTCAGGCACTGTCCTGACATGAGTCCATTTTTCAGGTTAAAGTTGCTATTAGTAAGTAGGTGCTGGAAGTAAACTGAGTGGTAAGTGCTCAAGGACTCCCATGGGTCTGCTTCTCTGAGCTTCCCAGATTCATAAGTAGGTGTTGTTGTACTATCCTCTTACAGGTAGCTGGAGTGAATTACTGGTTCCAGCTGACAGACTTCAAGTGGAAATGATGTAATGGTTGCAGGAAAAGCAATTTTAATGCTTCACCATTCTGTAGTCCCTTGCTCTGAGATATCAGCTAAAGTTTGGCAGCTGTGATGTAGCATTCCTCTCTCATCCTGGCTCCTTGGGAACTAGTAGACTAGGGATACCATCACACAACTCGAGATATGCATTATGAAGGAAGAATGAGCTCTTGTGTATGAAGCCACTGGGATTGTGTGTGTGTGTGTGTGTGCGCGCACGTGGTGTGTTAATGTAGCAAACTGTAAATTAACCTGTAACGTGTCAGTGGAGGAAGACAGTGACATCAGATACACTGCACAAGCTGAAGTTGCTGAAGAGTTTTCAGAGAAATGGTAATGGCTTTAGCAGCGACATAACATAAAAAAGTTTTACTGTGGTTAAGATCTAAATATTCCCCAAGGTCACCTTGTGGCAGGTGATTGGATGATGGGGTTCTACACTCTTCAGTGGATCCATCCAGAGGTGGGTTCGTTAATGAGTGTGCTGTAGGAGGGGGCCCTTGTCGGGGTGGCTACTGGGTGTCACCTAAAAGGGTGTGTGTTTGCTGTGCACTGAGTATTTTTCCTCTACCAGGATCTTTCATCATAATGTTTTTGCCCTTGAGCTGCTAACCATGGACTAAACCTCTGAAAACTGGGAGGCAAACTATTTTCTCCTCCATTAATTTGTAGAGGCCAGATATCTAATGTAACTAACCAATATGAGGTGTTATGGTGTGTGTCTAGATGTCCACCCAAAGCCTTATGCAGTCATGGGGCAGCTCCTAGAGTTTGTAATTAATTCACGATCCAAGGCGGGGATTATGGATGTGAGTGCTATGCCCTCTCTGAGATGAGTAATCTTTGTGCAGTACAAGGAAGGGAAATAGGCTCTCTACCTGCCTCAGCCACTGCTCCTTCCTTTGCTCTTTGCTGTTTTCCACTGTCATGAACTGCTGCCCTCTGACATGTGCCCCTCTGCCTTGGAGCCAGCCAAGTATGGACTGAAACCTCCACTAAATGAGAACTAAATATATCCTTACTTCCTTAATTTTGAGTGTCAAGTATTTTGTCTCAGCAGCCAGGAAAAAATAACTGAGGCAGAAAGTTCAGTAAATAGCACCTCTTAAAAATTTACACGAGTTGAATTGTTAGAATGGACAGTGTTTCTTCCTCAACCAATGGAATGGGCACTTCTGGGGTGCTGTGAGAGGGATTCCATTGGAGCCAGGCAGCTCAGGGTTTGAATCTCAGCTTGGCTGCTCTAGTGTTAGGATATTGTGAACACCTTCTCAGGTTTAGATTTTCTTTCAGATGGAAATAATACCCAAAATGTTGGGATCATGATGAAGATAATACATGTATATACATACCCACTAAAATATCCATACTGTGACAGACATTGGCAAAATTGTTAGTTTCTGTCTTACCTCCTTCCTGCAAAATAAAAGCTAGCAATCTTACCAAGAATTCTTTGTCAAGAATTATTTTCTTATTTTTAAAACAGAAATTGGGAATTCATGAAAAAAAAATTTAGGCATTAGCATGGGTCAAATAATCTTGGCAGGCATCTAAAACTAAATGCTTAGTACCACCTGCAAAAGATGGTAACTGAGTTTACATTTTTGTAGAAAACTTCTACCTCATCTATTCTTATAACTGATAGTCTTTCTGTGAATTTGTATATGACAGGTGGCTTTGGAAATTTGGATTTATTTCCCCTCAGGGTAAAACGTGTTACTGTTTTTGCATTTTCCATCATTTGAAAAAATTAAACATTCACTCATATGCCATGGGGCTTTGTTCCGGTGGGTTGTACCTTTGTTTATTGTATAGGGTGGGTAAATAGCTCATGGTCCATTCCTGGCAACAGAGAACAGAGAGGAAAAAGCTGGATGAATGTATGATAATGGGAATGAAATACATTCTACATGATTTAAAGATGTTGTCTCAGTTACTTTTCACTTGTTGCTGGGAAAAAATACCCAACCCACAGAATGAAGTAAGAAGAGGTTGGGTTATCTCACAGTCATTGAGGCTTCAGTGTATGCACAGCTGACTCCAAGGCAGAGTGGCACACAGCAGAGAGCATCCGTTCATGGTGGTGACCAAGAGCAAAAGAGCAAATGGGAGGAGCAACAGCAACAACGGCAACAGAGCGCAAGTCTGTCTCCCTCACATCGCATTCAGGCTCTCTGCCCAGGGCTGGGCGTAGCATTCACAACCATAATTTCAGCAGTACTCAGACCATAATCCCATTCTTGGATCATGAATTCATCAGAAACTCCAGGGCTGTGTGCCCCATGACTGGATGAGGCTTTGGGGGGGGGGACACCCACATGCAAACCATAACAGATATATAGCTCCTTTAAATCTCTCCTGATTCATGTTGCTCTAACAAGTTTTGGTTTTGGTATGGAGAGGGTTCAACAGAGAGAACAAAGTCTTTGGGATTCAGAGTGGACCCAGTGTCTGTGTCCCTTTTCTGGGTGTGGAGTAATCGTATCCCACAGTAAAATGGTAGAAATCAGGATTCATCTATTTATCTCAAAGCATTTATGTGAAGTGTGACATAGTCTTACACAGGTTGGAAAGTGGGTTTTTCACCCTAACTGAAAAATATACATTTTGAAGCTTAACACTTAGAAGGAGAATAAATATCCTGCCTTAAGAATACAGCTCAGAATCATTTGTGACAAGTCTACACTTCCAGTTCAGGTTCACCTGGGCTCACACTAGTGGCTGAAGGATCTTAGATAGGTGTGGCCAGTGCTGAGGGGTCAGCAGAGAAGAGAGGTGTGAGGTAGCAAAAAGGAGACTGAAAAAGAAATTTAGAGTTAACTAATGGGGTCACAATAAACGAGACTGGGCTTTGTACTACACACCTAGCCAGCTGAATACAGAGAGAGAGAAAGGATGAGCTGGAAGATGTGAGCCTCCTATATTCACAGGTCCAAGCAGACAAGCAGCCAGAGATCTGCTGTTGGGTGTCATTTGCTCTGCAGATGCAAGATCCCACTAATGACCATAACTGTTCCATTTCTGTTCCAAATAAGTGACACTTTCTTACCTCTTATGAAAGCTGTCAAAATGTTGTTCATTAATACTCAGAATTACAAAGGATTTATTAAGGGGATCTCTTAAGTTCTAAGTACACGCCCAATGGTTAAATATTTAAGAAGTAAATATTTAAGAAGTAAGAAGGGTAATAATGTTACGTCATGTGAGTTATATTCTTGAGGGTTGTCAGGCAAAGGTATTGCCCATGAGCAAGTGGAGCTGAATGATCTCGCAATCAATTTCCTCTGTGGAGTCTTGTCTGAAATTCATCCATTGGTGGTGGTTAAAAGCAAAATTGTATTCCAGTTCAATGATTAAGCACTTACTGCAGACTTCAGTATTTATAGAAATAATGAACAGGGCATGATGATGCCTTCCTGGAATCCCAGCTATTCTGGAGGCTGGAGCATGAGGGTTGTAGGTTTGATGCCAGCCTGGGCAACTTAGTGAGACCTTGTCTCAAATAACATAAAAGCAAAACAAAGCAAAGCAGAAATAACTGGGAGCTACCTCGGTGCTTCTTGGGTTCAATTCCTAGCTCTACACTAAAAATAAATAATGATAATAATAATAATAATACTGATAAAATTTTAATTTTAACTGTGGATATGATTTAGTGATCTATTTAGTAAAAATCTCACTTCCATGCAAACTGTGTTTACTTACAAAAAATTTAGTAACTTATGCATTACCAAATAAGATGAAAGGTTAAATAGTAAGTCCCTGGTTTCCTCATATGCAGAGTTTGAAGCCCTTGGCAGGGCATTAGCTAGAGAAACATAAAAATAACTCAGCGTTTGCAAACTGAATAGGTGAAAGGGAATGAGCTTGGAAAGGGAAAACTGATAAATTTGGTACAACCCGAGCCTGTAGGATCCACACAAGGAGGTGATACTTGAGCCGGGCTGGAGAAGAGTGTCACAGAATTTAACAGAAATCTGGTGTGGGATTGGGGTGGGAATCACACAAACAGGGCTTCCACAGCCTGGTGGATTTTCCACAGAACAAAGGCGAGGAGCTCTCAGCTTGTACACACATGGTGTGGTAAAAGCACATGAAATGTCTGAGACTTTCTTGGAGTGGCTGCAGTTAACGACTCCTCTGATTTAATATGAGCTGTTAAAAAGAATCACTGCATTTCAACCAAATTATCATAGCACTAAAAGTGTTCATCGGCCTGTCAGTACTGTGCCTGCAACTTGAACCCTTTGGTGCTTCAACTTGCATGCAGTATTTGGGCTTTTCGTAATAAAAGCAAAGATAAATAACTCCAGTGTAAACAGAACTCACTTTCAGGTCTTTTCATTCTTTCAGGGAGCTGCTTTGAGGGTTCAGGGCCTCTGTGCACCTCGATTCCTTGAAGCGTTTAGTATGAGAATATTGGCTGAAACACCAAGCATGTTGTACTAGCAGATGGGGTGTGTGACCATTTTTGAAGAGGAACAAATGTATGAATCTAATTAAAAAGGGATATGACAGTTCCTTTTCGTTGGTTGCATAATTTTGCAGACAATTGAGATAAAGTGCCTGTTTTCTTAAAAAGATATACTGCTGCAATGTTTTTCTCTTTTCATTTGTTTCCTGATCTTCTCTGTGCCTCCTCCGGTTTAGGACCTCACGAATGTTATTTATGCAACTTTGCTTTCCAGATTTGTAGTAAAGACTGGTAATCGCTGTGATTCCTTTAGCAGTAGACCCACTCGGCAGGCATCCACTCAATTTATGGCTGGCAGAGTGCTAACAGCATCCTGCCTCAGAGACCACATGTTTTGTACCGCCCTGAGCAGTTTATCAAGCACTTGGTGGTGCTGCAGAAATGCAGTCTTTGTAGAGGCCGGGTCACAATGCAATGCACTGTTTTTACAGGGAGCATTTGAGAGACACCTTCCTTGTCCTTGTTCGGTTTGAAAGGAAGCAGCAAGGGCAAAGATATCACCCTTCATCTCAGGCCGATCTGTGATGTTAAATAGGAAAGGTCTCCAAAGGGTCCGTGTGACTGAGGCATTTATTGAAGTTTCTACACACAGAGGTTTGCTCTTGATGCAGAGGGCTGTTAGAGGACAGGAAGGGAAAGTGGGTCAGCGGGCACCTCATGCACCGGTGCACTCGACTCCTAGCTCTCCTTCATCTGTGAAATAAAGACACCGCCACCCGCCTACCGAGCCAAGGCTGATTAGGTGCAGTGACAGGCAGAGAGACTGAAGCTTCCCAGCAGAATTGTCGGACCTGCTGCTGCCCCCCACTCACCTCTCTGGTTCTCTGTCCTGGACTTCATTCTACAAAAGAGGAAGAAGGAAAGACGCAGCAAACGTCAACTTTTAAAATATCTGTAACAATGAAGACCTGCTGCCGTTCATCCTGCTTCAAATCCTCCTCCTCCTCCCTTTGAACACACTCATCCCATCATCCTTGCCACTGTCCACAGCAGCTCTGGAGTCCTCTTTCCTGCGTGTCTTTAGCTATGCCGTCCTGGTCCCTGCTGCCTGGACAGGGTGGAAGAGAACACAGCAGCATGTGTTCATGAGCTCACCTGTCCGTTCTCTCCATTGGGTGGTGCTAGGCTGCAGCATTCCCCATAACAAAGAGGACATCTAGGTGCTTCTGAAAATGCCAGAAGTGGGAGTAGTGTGCTCAGCGAGCAGAGGATTACTGGTAATGTGTCTTTTATCACAACACATTAAAAACATAAACAATCACTGTATTGTTTCATCACCCCACAAATGATGAAGTAAATTGTTTTGAAAATGAAAATGAATAAAAACATACAACCTACTCTGATGGCAACTGTGAATATATTTAAATGCTATTCACTGACAATGTACAAGGTTTGAAATTTTATTTAGCAGGTGTTCTCATGAAGCAGCAGCTATACTGGTACAAAAATGAATAAAGGAAATTATTAAATTAAGAATTTGTTAACAGCAAAACAGTGCTTAACAATCTTGAATACAAAAGGGAACACTGGAAAAGGGTAACGCTAGTATTTTAATATCATGATGGTTTATAATCGACACTAAGGCATCAGTGTGTCTCAGTGAATGAGTTCCCTCAAAATCTAAAAATATTTATTGTTGTTCTAAATGGAAATGTAAGAAACTTACAATAAAAAGTCATAATATAAAAGCAATGCCAAAATGTTGACATTGTGGGATTCAATTTTTGATAATCATCATTATTTTTGTAGTAATAGGAATAACCCTGCTGTGTACATTACTATATAGAGTTATTTATGAATGCATGTGATATTTCTTTAATATAGATGGAATGACAATATATATGTATATAATTTTTCTTGTAGGACATGATAAAATTACAATTTGCAGAGTAGAAGAAAACATATTCAATCTTGGAGAAGAGGATTCTAAGTGGTACTCCCAAGCAGAGACTATAGATGAGAGCGCTTTGCTTTACATTGATGCTTTCATAGGTGTACAAATCTGAACATCCAACAGTAAACTGCAGTTTAAAATATAAAATGCAAATGAACTACAAGTATGTGTATCATGTGTGATCCAGAGTTCATAAAAATCTGTACAATATACTTAATGTTTTTAACTCAGTGAGCCAACAGGGGACATACTTACAACACCAAGGTTGCAGAGAAGCACTTTCAGGAGGGTGGCAATAACTCTGGTCATAGGGAGCTCAGAGAATGTCTGAGTTCCTGTAGCTTTCTCAGATAAATCACTCATAGGATTTTGTTGGTCACTAGCATTCAAGTTCAAGGGACACTCAGAGCCTTTGGATTCCCTTTGAAGGCTCACGAGCACCTGGGATGGGGCTTTCATCTCTGGCAATAGCAAAAGCATGAGTGACGTCACAGTGTGAGGGCCACAAAGCCTGGAGAAGTTCATCAGGGATCCCCAGAGCACAGGCGTGAAGCTCTGAATGTGTGGTGATGCTCATCAGCAAAATGATCAGGGTTACCCTGGACTTTTCTTCCCAGTCCCTCATCCTCCTGAAGAACTTCAGAATGGAAATAGGGACTTCTTTAGGGTATTGAAAATGATCCATAATTACACAGCCAAATAAACATGCAGAGACTTGAGGGGTCTGTGTGCAATGTCTGTGTCCATACACACTTCTTTGGAATTGCTTAAAAATTTGGACACAAAGCCATTGAAATTATGGTGGGCATATTCTTTGCTGTATCCATTCTACATTATTTTTTTCTTTTTGTATTTTTAGGACAGAGTCTATAGGGTCTACAGGGTCTCACTCCATAGATCAGATTCATAGTGATCCTCCTATTTACAGCCTTCCAAGTGCTGGGATTACAGTTGTGCATCACCACACCCAGTCTCAGTGTGCCCCGGGGGTGGAGCCAGTATGGTGGGTCCAGAGATTGAACTCCCCATTTCTGTGTCTCCCTAAACAGGTGCTTTAATCCGCTGAGCTATTTGGCCAGCCCTACATTAAAAATTAATAAAAGGAATAATTTGAAAACATGTAAAAAGCATAGCCAGTAAAATATTACTAAAGTGACTATCGAAACGTAAATAAGTTCTCTCAGCTACTCTACCATTCCACTTGTATGGAGCATGAACTGATGGGTGGTGTGGACAGCCTTTGAGTGGCTTTATAAAATTTAAATGGTTGCATGAGAAATAGCCATGATGAATGAAAGTAAAAATAATCAAGACTTCAAAATTACATATTGTTTTCATTTTATAAAAATGGATAGCAATCCTAAAGCTTTATTGAGATTAGATACTTGGCTCTTATTATAATGCTTTTTTTCACTTTTCCATATTCTGAGCTGTCGAGTTTTACCAAAGTCGTTTAAAGTCATTTTCCAAGATATACAAATTGCTGCATAAATGTAATTTGTTACATAAGTAAAGATATAAGTTAGAAGTGATACATATTTACCCAGGAACTATTTGGAGTAGTATAAAAGAACAAGGAAGAAGCTACTTTTGCAACTGTTGAGTATTTCTGAAATTTGTTATTTTCTGGGAATCCTGGGGCCAATAACCAGCAGTATCCAACAAATGCCCTAAGTTTCTAAGACCAAATGCTCTTCAGTACTTCCTTACAGTTTCAAAAATATTTGGGTTTTGCTTTTCCTATGAACTGCATTCTATTTTCTGCCTATAACAGTATTCTGAGAAACCAGGCTGCCTCCATCTGATAACCAGCAACTTAGACAATCTCACAATTATCATGATCACAAAAGCTGATTTTAAAAATCCTCCCCTGGGCCAGCCAAATAGTTCAGTGGATTAAAGCACCTGCAAGCAGGCCCAGGGGCTGGGTTCGATCCTCGGGCATGGCATGGTAGCCCTGCCCTTGGGGCACACTGAGCCCATAACTGAGACTGGACGTGTAGCATGTGCCTGTAATTCCAGCTCTTGGGAGGCTATAAACAGGTGGATCACTACAAGTCTGATCTAGTAGTGAGAATCTGAACACCTTGTAGACTCTTCCTTAAAATTAAAAAACAGAAAGTCTTCCCCTAATGTAAAGCTCAAGTTTTATTTAACTTTTAGGCATTTAGTTACTTCTAACAGTCCCTTTGTAAGTTAATATTTTATTGGCTTATGTGGGAGAGGCAGTGTTCACCAGAGACAGTCAGACTTCTCAAGAATATAGAAAGCACTTTCAACCTCTGAATAATTATGCTAAAAATTCAGAATTAAAGCAAAAATAACCCTACTTTTTGATTCAAATTCTGGCTGAGTCACTCCAAGTGCTATGACACCAACACATAAATCCATCTGGAATTTGGCTTCCTCAGATTAACGTTGGTATCATAATAGTAATCGAAGTGCCAATAGTAAATTGTCTTGTGAGGCTGCTGTCAGAGGAAATTACAAACACGCAAACCAGTAGCAAAATGAGTAACAAAGAAGAGCGAGATGATGAGATGCCAGCAGCACAGGATATGCACTGTGGAGATGGAGCTGACTGTGCTGGTGTTGCTGGTATCCTTTTCCTTTTTAGAGACTAGAGGTTAACATCATACTGGGGTTCAGCACACCAACCCACAGGCATGACCGTGACCCAGATCTCCTGTACACACATCCAAGCTTCTCATCTTTACTGAGTCCCTTAGGAGGAGGTTGGACTTCCAAGTGGAAATCAGCAGTATCTACTTAGTGTGAAAAGGATTAACATTGCTATTATAGTAGTAATCGAAGTGCCAATAGTAACTTGCCTTGTGAGGCTGCTGCCTAGGTTCCACGTGTTCCTTGCATTTGCATGTGTGAATCTGCTGCTCTCATGTCCTGAGTCCATGGCGATGGGTTTACACCTCACGACTGGTAGCATGTCTTGATACCCATGCATGATTGTGATGTATTTGTGAGGAAGAACTAATGTCTCCCTGGAAATATGAAACTATTTTTCTCATACTTCACTCTTTCTATCTCTGTCTCTCTCTGTCCTCTGTCTCCCTCTGTCTCTGTCTCTGTTTCTCTGTCTGTCTGTCTGTCACTCTCTCTCTGTAATACTAGAGAGAAAACCCAAGGCACTTGCCCTGAGCTACATTCCTAGCCCTTTTCTTCATTGCTAGACTGATCTGCAATATCCGATTCTCCTGCCTCAACCCCCCACAGAGTGAGATTACAGGTGTGAACCTAGAGTGTCCAGCTTTCTTTATTCCCTTTGAAGTCATCTGCTCTGCTGAATAAATAGTCTCTGAAAACTCTTAAGAATTCTGTGTGGCCAACATAGATGAGCAGCTTGCTCCATCAATTGCTAGTTTGGCCAAAATAAGTGATTCATCCTCTACAACTCCTGCAGCAGGGAGAGCTGGCTGAGCTAAGCAATGGGCCATTGTCCTTGCAAGGGCCTGCTTTCTCATGCTGACTGCCTGCGCTGCCTCTCCCAATCCCAGGGCTAAGGGGACCTTGTTCACCGACCCCCCCACATCTGCTTCCTTATCTGAGCTAGGAAACGCTGGGCTTCTGGCTTGCCTGGTGTGCTTTCTGACAGTGAAGTGGACCTGCAGTGAGACTGCAGCAAGTGTGCAATGCACAGGGGAAGTGTCCCAGGGGCCAAGAGAACCTGCTGACAGATAAAGCTTGACACAAGCACCACTCCCACCAGCTGAGGAAGTGGAGTCCTTTGGAAGACAGTAGAGAGAGTCCATTTCTCCTCTTTACCTCCGTGTGTGCATGTGTAGTATGGGGTTTTGGGCTCAGGGTCTCTGCAGTGAGCACATACCTCGCCCTTTATAGTGTTTTGTTTTGAGACAGGATCTCACTAAGTCACTGAGTTGTCCAAGCTGGGCTTGAACTTGTGAGCCTCCTTCTTCAGCCTCCTAAGGGAGTTCTGGGATCACAGGTGTACACCATGACACCACCCCCCCCCCGCACCCTTTTTCCTGCATTCAGCTGCCCTAGGGAAGGATATGCTGAATTTTGAGGCAACACAGAGACACTCTTCTGAGTAGAGTCTCTGGCAGAGACCTGGTTTGTATTTTTCCAGAGCAGTGTTCCTGTTTGGTGTACTGTGCTCTCTCCTTACTGCCTTCTCTTGCTTTTCTTTCTAAAGGACCTGTCCCGCCTTTCTTCATCTGCTTTCCCTGAACCTGTCTTGTGAACTGGATGTGCACTTGGGGCCAGCATTGAAATGACACTCTGCTCTGTCTACAAGGTGGCTGTCTACAGAGCCTCCCTGGAGCCCTGGAGTCTGGCTGTTCCCTCCCTAATTGGCCAGCATGGCTTGCTCCCTGCTTCTGTTCACACCTGACAAGAAGCGCTGAACACAGACACACCTCTGGGACCCCGCGTCCAGACACTTGCCCAGCCCCCTGTCATTCTGCCAAGCTCTCAGTCTCCTCCAGGTGCCTCAAAGGTCAGAAAAATCTGAAACTCTGAGAAAAGGAAATGTCAGCCTTGTAGTTACTGAATGTCGCTCTGTGCAGAAGGCAAAGTCTTTAGAAGATAAATATCACAAACTGAGTGGTTCCCAGGGACCTTCCTGCTCTCACAGTTTACTGTGAAAATGTAACATGCAAGCTGCTTCTCTCAGCTTCTTGCAGCATGCAAGCCCCTCCAAGCCACCTTCCCTCCCATTCCAGCCTGCCTCGTCCCTGATAATCTCCACCCCACATTTCATGGACCCAGATTAAATTTTCACCACTAGATAACTGTGGCCAGGGAGGTAGGATCATTTAATTAAAAAATGTATAGTTTCCCATAACGCTCATAAAGAAAGACCAGAAAGGAGTCTAATTGCTTATTACAAGAAGGAAACAGAAAATCTAGAGCAAGGACTCCACTATCACCTCCTTCGGCAATAGCAATAAGAACATCACATTAGGTTGACAGAGGGACTGAAATTTGACACTATATGAGCATAGAAAGTCCATACTCAGCTGTTCACAGTGTGACACACCTACAGTACAGCACTCTAGGAAGCTGAGCCAGGACAATGACAAGTCCAAGCCCAACTTGGGCAACTTAGCAGCTCAGAAAGACCCTGTCTCAAAAAAAAAAAAAGTATTTAAAGGATTGCACTTGGAGCTCAGTGCAGTGAAGGCCCTGGATTCAACAATAATAATAACAACAACAACAACAACAACTATAACAACAACAACAACAACAACACACACACACACACACACACACACACACACACACACACACACACACACCTAAGCCCTAGAAGGAAGCTTTTGCTAGGAAGATCACTCTGAACCTCTGCATGTAATGCTCTTGACTGAGGTTGCTTGGATGGCCTTTGCTTTCCTGAGCCAGGGGGACGGAGACATGCTTGAACCTGGACTAGCTGGGACATGGGGGTTATGTGTGCAGATGACACACCCAGGAAGTGATACTCTGTCTTTGGCCCTGGACCCTTGATTCCTTCCTTTCAGGTGTCTTTTTCTATGTTGTCCAGAATGGTCAGAAACCCTGATCTAGATTCCATAGTGCTAACCAAAGGCTTGAGGAAGCAAAAGAGCCCCTGTATAAGAAGTGTTTATGTAAAAAGTGTTAGGTCAGATCCCTGGGGCCCACAAGATGTTCAGCTATTGTGTTGTGCTGCACACCTCACTCTGGGCTAGTGGAACTCACAGTTCAACCTAGAGATCTTTAGGGTCCTCAGATCTTGGAGATTAGTCAAAGGCTCACCAGTGCTGGAGAATTCTATTGCAAGAGCGTGAAAATCCATTTCTATGTAACAGAAGACCAGAATAATATTCTAGTTGCTTCTGCTAAAGTTAGAAATATTCTGAAAATGAATTTGAACAATTATCTGTTCAAATTAATGAGAACTTTTTAGTGATTTGAACAATTTTCAAGAGCTTTGATTTTACAACCATGGTGACTTGTGGAATATAAGCAACATCACTGAGTTGCCCAGCAGAGGTAGTGCATGATGCATTGGTACAAAAGTTCCATGAAATGTAATCAAACATATGGCCAGTGCTTACATTTTAAAAATCCATTCAGTGAGACACATGGTTACCCTTATAATCCTCTTCCTTACATCAAATATATTAGCCCATCATCCTTGGTGCTTCCTGCAGCAGCTCTGGAGTCCTCTACCTGTGGATCTCTGGTTGTCTTATCCTGGCTGCATCAGTGCCCAAATGTGTTTCCCTTTCATGATTATGATAACTTTGGGAAAGAGTCAGAAGCCCCCTTGTGCTGAATCCAGTAGAAGGTGGATAAGGACCCAGCACTGTGGTTTACGAGCCTGCCTTTCTGTTGGAAGGCACTCCGTAGAAGATGTTTTTTAAAAAAATCAAATCTTATCAAGACACTGTGGAAAGTGGACTCCTGAAGTACTTCAGAAAGTGGAAAAAACCCAGGTGTGTGTGTGTGTGTGTGCGTGTGTGTGTGTGTGTGTGTATGTGTGTGTGTCCAAAGGATGGGGAACATTGTGAGGAGAACTCCTAGTGATGTGTCATTCACTGCAATAATATTTTGTTTTAAAATTAAATACACACCATTTATTTTGGACATACTTTGTAGCTGTGAGATAGCTTAGTGACATTGTGAGAGCTGAATCATTTATGGATTTATCATATATTTTAGTTCTATTTTGGTTTTTATGTTCAGGTAACATACTATGCAATTATTCAATGCAATGACATATTTAGAGAAGGTGTAAGCATTAGAGGCCTTAAGTTCTGTTTTTCTTGGTACTTGCTTGTAGTAAATAATGATGGCATTACCATGGGGTATTAGAGCATGGATCTCACCCACCTTAATTCAGTTTTTGGTCTGTTATTCCTCCTACCCCGCCTTGCTCCTCCAACCCTTGGCCCCATTATCACTTGCAAAAGCTTTGCTTCTGTTTTGTTTTTCTCCTAGCACATAATATTAAGTGAAGCAAATCAAACACACAAGCATAAATACCTTATGGTTTCCCTCATATAAGAAAACCAAAGTATAAATAAAAAGAAAAATAAAGCATAGTAGAAAGTAAAGAGACTTTTTTCAAATGGGCTAAGGAACAAGAGAAGAGGGCTTAGGGAGGGAAGGGACAGAAAGAGGATGGAGAAAAAGAGAAGGTTCAGTTTTTGAAGCAAATCTTCATGTTGTGTGCAGAGATTGTCAGTTCTTACTCTTTAGAGGGTGACATCTTATGATTAGTTATGATATTGGAAAATGGAGATTTATACCATGTGGCTCTTTAAAAGAGAGAGAATTAAAAAATAGTGAAAAAAACCCCACCACATTAGAAACATTAGAAATTGATTGTAGAGAATTTCAATAAACAAAATGATAGGAATTCAACAATGGGTGTTATGTTGAATATCGTCTTCAAATGAGTTGTTCAGACCATGAGGTATATTTGCATGCAAATCTGGTTGAATCTTTTTTTAAAAAAAAGAAAAAAATTAAGCATGAACTGCTCCTTTGAATAGACCAGTAGAAATCTGCAGTACAAATATCTAAGCCTGTGTATATATGTGTATGTGTGCGCGCACGCATGTGTGCATGTGTGTGTGTGTGTGTGTCTGGGTTTTAAGCTCAGTTGGACCACTTCACAAGTTGTGTGACCTTGGTCACATTTTTTTCTTTCTTTGTTTTTATATTTTAAACAGAAAAACCCCAACAAAAACAATGACGCAGAATTTCAAAATAAGATAATAGAAAATTAACAATGGTTATTATATTGCATATTGTTATCTTCATAGTAGTTGTTCAGATTACAAAATATAGGCATGAATAACTGATCAAACAATATAAGCACAAACTATCCCTTTCAATTAACTAATAGTAATTAGTATCATAGTTACTCAGCTAGCATATATATACATATATTTTTTTCTTTTCTTACACCATTCCAGTTATTCCTTCTTCTTGAGCAGTTTCTCTCCCTTTTACAATATCTATTGTATACTGCATATATTTCTCTTTCAGTTTCTTACACTAAGGAGACAATGCAATAATTACACATGCAAGTCTGATTGATTTCAGAGTATAATCTTGAATTGCATCTACTTATTTACAAAAACTTCAAGTTTATCCTTCTTTATAGCTGAGGAGTTACTCTGTTTAGCTGCTATAAATAGGGGTGTACGTACGTTGCTGTACACCCTTATTTATAGGAGAAATGATGTTTTCATTTCTTCTGGGAAAATACCCAAAAGGGGACAGTGAGGTCAAATGAGACTTCTAATTCTAGTTTTATTGAGGAATCTCCAAGTGGTTTCCACAGTGGGTGCACCAACACTTCTGCCAACAGTAAAGAAGGGTTCCCTTTCCCCCCATTGTTCCCTCCAGCATTTGTTATTGATTGGTTTCATAATGATAGCCATTCTTTCCTGGGTGAGATGGAACCTCATTGCTGCTTTAATTTTTATCTCTCAAATGACCAACAATGTTGGACATCCTTTCATAAATACGTAATTTTCCTTCCTTCTTTCTTTCTTTTCCCTTTCCCTCGTCCCGGTCATTCTTGCCCTTTGAAAGGCTGCTTTCCCTTTCACAGTATCCACTGTACCATTCAGATTTCATTTACTTGTGTCGCTCTTGAGAAGTTAATTTCATGGGTAAATAGTGAAACGCACAGAGGCGAGTGTCTTCTGTAGGACTCTAGGCACCATCTCTGTTCATTTTGAACTGGGTATGTGGGAGCAGCTCCTGAGCATGCTGGGGCCGCAAGGAGATGAACAGCTTGTGTGTGCCAGGGCTGTGGTGCTGAGCAGTGGCCACGCCCCCAACACCAGCCCCAGAGTTGCATTCCTAGTCTTTTGACGGCTCCGGACCTGTGTGCTGGTTCCAAATACATTTTCAATGGTCAATGGACCATGAAGCTCTGAATTTTTTCCTGATGTCACTCATCAACAAATTGATCCCTTATTTCCATATGATTAAGATAAAAATGTCTTTTGCAAGAGAATTGCTTTATTTTTGAGAGAGATCTATGAGAAAAAATATGAAGTAAATCAAGAGAGCTAGGGAAACTTCAATTCCCCAGACTGAAGTTATAGTAAAGAGCAAATCAGCTATTTAAAGAATATTGTTGACTTTTTCTTCCAATATACTGAGAGAACATGGAAGTCTATTCTAGTTGTGATTCCAGGGGAGTCAGAGTGTGTATCCACATAACACGTAGCTGTCTCCATGTCCTCCAGACCAAATCCCAGTTGCTGGAAAAGTTTAAACTAGTCTCCCTTCATGGGGGAACAAATACCTTTAAGTCATATTCTATTGTGAGTTATAACAGTAGGGCAGAAATTTAACAATATTTTCCCAGAGACAGAAATAAGAGAACAACAAAACAAGGATTTAAAAACCTCCAATCCATAAATCTTTTGCATAAAACTGATACTTGTGGAAAATGATTCAATAAATATCAGGAAGAAATCTGAACAACAATGAGGAAAGGCTAAGAATAGCCCATGAAGCTGAGGATCAGTCTTTCCCCAGTGATGTGGCTGGGAATCTGGCAAAGCTCTCCTTCTGCAGTGTCTTATAAGAAGAGCCCTGTCATAGAAGCATCCTGGGGCTCTTTGCAGGCTCATGAATTTCATCTTCAGGGCAAGGTCAAAAGCTATGTGAGCAACATATTCAAATGACTTGACATTGCATGTAATATAAAGAATAAAACAACTTCACCTTCATGTGCTGTAATTTCTCCTTCTTGATTTTTAAAACAATAGCTTTTTTTTTTAAAAAAAAAAAAACCAAGTCTTACTAATTTCTTTTAGGCCAGGCATATATGTCCTTGAGCCTAAATGTATTAAGCTACAAAAACAAGTGTTGGTATATAAGTTTTGATCTACCTAGGTCTTAACCATCCAGCAGAAAAGTATAAAAGTATAAAAATGAAGTATACATCATGAGCCCATAATATTAAGCTGAGCTGTAAATGGATATGGTCGACAATTTCTAGAATGCTGGACTGTGTTGGATTGTGGTGTTGAGTTCAAGCACATAAGGTAGTAGAATGTCAACAGAGTGCCCACTTTTGACAGGTGTAGACAAAGGAAGGGTTGTAGAAAGAAAAAATCATCATGTGTGTGTATAGACAGTACAGTTGGGATAGATAACGCTGTGCTTCTACATAATTCTATGATAGGCAAGATCTGCACTAATGGTGGTTGGACAGGATATTATGTCGGCTTTTAGCACTATGGTCATCCACTAGGTAAATAATTATTCAATCTTTGATATAATTCAGCTGTATAAAAACATGTAAATATAATATCATGTATGCACCTTGTACAATACCAAAATGTTATGAAAACAGTTTGCAATGTATTATTTCATCGACTCTGTATGGTTATGGTGTCTTGAAACTGTTTGATTGACATTTGTATTTCAATAA
>PVKA01035345.1:0-22667 GCA_004027165.1 Ctenomys sociabilis
GTCATCCACTAGGTAAATAATTATTGAATCTTTGATATAATTCAGCTATAAAAAAACCTGTAAATATAATTTCATGTATGCACCTTGTATAATACCAAAATGTTCTGAAAACAGTTTGCAATGTACTAATTCATCGACTCTGTATGGTTAAGGTGTCTTGAAACTGTCTGATTGACATTTGTATTTTAATAAAATAAAAATAAATGGAAAAAAAATAAATAAATTGGCAGCTCAAGCAAAAAAAAAAAGAAGTAAACAAACAAAAAAAGGGAATACTAAGAACGACTCTGTGCTTGTATAAACAGTACAGTTATGATAAATATGCAGTACTTTCATGTAATTCTATGAGAATAAAGTTTTGCACTAATTGTGTTTGGAAAAATAGATAAATAAAATAAAAAAATAAAAAATAAATTGGAAAAAAAAAAACAACAAATGGGCAAATGATTAGGGCTGGTGAGATAGCTTAGTAGAATAAGTGCCTGCTTAGGCAAGTGCAGGGACTGGGTTTGATCCCTGACACCACATGCCACACAGGCCCTGCCCCTGGGCTCGCTGAGCCAGCCTCCTGGGTGTGGTGGTGCACATCTTGTAAACCCAGTGCTGGGGAGACTGAAAACAGGAGGATCACTATGAGTCCAGGCTGCCCAGTGAAACCCTCTACCAAATACAAAATAATAGAGTTGCAGGTGATTATAAATTTTACTTTCTGCAATCATATTAGTGAAGATGGAAAGTTCTGAGCTGTTCAGAGAAGCTGCAATCCCAATTTATAGACCAGGTGCAATCCTTCAGATGCGGAGTCTTCCAGGAAGGAGGACACATGTCCGACTTCAAAGCAATACTTTGCGCCATTTTTATATGCTTAGATTTGATGTTAATTCTTTACTTATTGTCTTATTTTTCTTTGTTTTATTAGTACATGCAGTGTATATTCACCTTGGGGAATGAGTACATGTCTTACTTTTCTGTAAGCCTATTAAAATAGTTCCATTTAAATTTCATCTAAGCCCCATCTTTTACCTAAAATAACACCATGTTCTCCTTTTAGTTGAAACTGCACTTCCACTTTTGTTTTTCCTTTGACTTCTACTATGTCATTACATTTAAGAATCTCAATACACATAGTATAATTTAAATTCTGTTAAAGCTTTGTGACCATCTTCTAAGGACTGAATGCCTTTACCTTTTATGGGCAGCAACACGGTCTTTTCGTCAGCCAAATTTTGTAGTTTTCCTTTTATTTCTATGAATAAAACATCCAATTTACTTTTTTTTCCAGTTTACTTTTTAGCTTCTCTGTGTACTCGCTTTGATCTTTCTTAGTTTAAATATTGCATTGTTTCTCTTGTGTGAGAAATTCAAAGTACAAATAAGGAGAAAAATGGAGAAGAGGTATCAAGAAGCAGAAGTAACTTATCCAAATGAGAAGTGAACTAGAGATGGGGAGAAAGAAGGAAAGGGAAGGGAAGGAACAGGGATTTGAAAAAGAAAAATGATGGAAAAATGGAAACATAATTTAAAATGAAGAAGGAAAGAAAGGTTGGAAGGAGGGAGGGGGATGGAAAAAGGAATTAAGATGTGTTTTGCACATATGCAAATCCCTCATTGTAAATGCTATCATTATGTACTCTAAACACGTTCTAACAAAAGTAAATAAATTTAAAAAATAAAATTATCAAATGAATCCTTGGTTATTTAGCAATTACATAACCTGGCATCAATAGTGTAATCTCATTTCTGAGTATGAAGCAGTCGTATTTCTAGGTCTTGAATGCTTGAATACTGTTCAAAACCAACTGGTCCACTTACTTTAAACAAAACTTTTAGAATTAGCTTTTCTGATATTCTCTTTCACTCATTTGACTATTCACACCAGAAACAAACTCATGTATATATTAAAGTAACAAATGTAAAATTATTTTAATGATTAAGATGAAATTGTTTGTAAGGAGCAATTTGAGGTTGTGGCTCTACTATGTCATTTATACCCTCAGAAATTTGCTTAACTTGTGCATTCTAGGAACTCAAGCAAAAGCCAAAAGATCTCAGTGCTTTCCATGTCCTTGAAGATCATAATGATTTTTCACAGGAAGAAAATGAGGTAAAAATATGAAGCTATATAAAATATTCAGCGGGCAGCTTATGGCTAACTAGCTACAGAAAATAGAATTCCTTTTCATAAACGGGTTGGATAGAGGAAACAATTTTCATATTCTTATTTCCAAACATCTTTCTGATATGTTGGTAAGTAAAATCACACAGCAAAGAGAGCTTTCTCTCCGGAGAGAGCTGTCCTAATTCTGTTTAGCCACACTTGCATAGGTGTTCTCAATTTCTTTGTCCTCAGGGCATGTATGAATAAATTCTTCACGGGAGTAGGCATTGTGCAGATAGCGCCAGACTCCTGAGAATTCTTCTGGAATGTCAAAGTCACGGTATTTCTTGGCAGCAACCTAGGATTTGGGTAAAAATGAAGAAAAATAAGTAGCAAGAAGACACCAGTTACTTACCTACTGTATAGGAACATATCTCAAAATTCAAGTACTGCAAAATAAACTGGAATGTTGGATTCACTATTTTAATATTTTTTTCTATAGATGTTTTCATTGGTGCTATGACTATGTCCAGTGGAGAGGAGCACAGAAAAGAAAAGCTAACATCCTCAGGAGTTTATTTAGGGTCTTGTTTATTTCTTGTTTGTTTATGTACTCTGTGTCTGGTACAAAGATAAATTCTGTGTGAGTTCTGGTCAACAAATATTTGTTAAATTAATGATTAAATCGTCATCATATTAATAGCCCATATTGTTCATAACCAAAGCTGTGAACCACGGTATACTTTAATTTTTGGATTTTCTCAATAATTCTACAGAAAGGGTTAATATTATTATTCTTATTTTATAGACAAGATAATGGAAAACATCTGATTTAGGAAGAAAGAAAAAAGAAGTGTTAATGCTTTCTAGAGGAGATAATTATGGACCTTTTCTCTGAGGAGAAAAAGGAGCTATACCCTCTGAATGACAATGATGACAAAGATAGCGTATGACAGCACGCTAGAAGGTTACTGTGCTATATATCAGCAACTCACAAAGCCCTTACACCCAGAAGCCTGTAAAGACCAACCTTAATGATATTCAGCTTGGGCAGCAAGCTACAGTCAGCTAATGTTAGCTGATCTCCATCCAAGAACAATCTTCTGGAAACTGTGACTTCCTCAGCACTGTCTGAATCAATTTCATCCAGAAGTGGGGTGTTTAAGTAGTCATCCAAGCGCTTAAATTCTTTGAGCAGATTTTTTTCAAAATCTTAGAGAACAAAGGCATAAGGTTACTTATAAGTGTATTATCTTTATGACTAAATATGTTCTTAATATGCTTTTCATGATTTAAACCTATTTATACATATTGCTTACACTAGCTCTTCAGTATCTACTATTTAGAATGTTTAACTGTCCACTGATGAGACATAGTCACATCAAATGATGCATGAAAACATCTTGGATTCACATTTTTCTTGGTGAGGTTCAGAGAGAGAGAGAGAGAGAGAGAGAGAGAGAGAGAGAGAGAGAGAGAACATGTTATCCAACACAGAGGAATCTAAAAGCAAAAGAAGAGACTTAGTTCTCATAAGTCAAAGAATATTAAACCTATTCAAGAACGTTTTATAGAAGTTGGCAGTGCTACATTCTAAGGAACGTTAAAGATACACAGTCCTGTAGCTAGTTCACACCTATCATGTCAATATACTGTAATTAGGCTATGTTAATAATTGCTACATTGAATTTTGGAATCTAAATCTAATAAAACTTATTAAGAGAATTTAAGAGTCGATAACAGACAACGAGAATAAGAGTAGGTGATTACCCCAATGTATACTATAAATTCAGGGAAATACTGTTTTAGTTCAATGAAATTATGAAGGTAATAAGAAAAATACAGATGGAAAGAAAGAGGTCTTACTCTTATTTGCTTCTTTTTGTGTATTCTTAATGTATGCAGAAAACTTGGCAAAGAGGTTACAGCCTGCATCAAAGGACTCCTTGTACTTGGGACTCAGATGAGGATACCTTAAAAACAAAATATTTTCAAAGATAATAGTGGAAAAATATGCTCTCAAATATCTCAAATTATGAAATGAAAGAAAAAGGAGATGGGAAAGATGGAAAAAAACTAACATGTCTTCTTTGTAATACAAATTTCATTTAGCATAGTTCAATAAAATGATATAACAATGTAATTATCCACACTAGAATGTTAAATTCATATGAATGTGACTAAATGCAGAAAACCTATAAATCTCTAGATTAATGCACCTTATAGAATTATCTACACTCCCATGTTCATTAGAGTATTATTCACAAAGGTTATAACATAGAAACAACCCACAAGGTTGGGAGATAGCTCAGTGGCATAAACACTTTCCTAGCAAGCACAAGGTCATGAGTTTGATCCCCAATACACACACACACACAAAAGAAAGAAATAACCCATGTGCCTGTTGATAGATGAATAGATAAAGAAATTGTAGAGGGGGAATTGAGATATTATTCAGCCAGTAAAAAGAAGGATATAGTATCAGGGAAGGTATAAGGAGATGTAGATCAAAAGGTCCAGGATTATCTCGGTAGTCCACAGTGTCAGGTTAATCTTCGTGGAGCCAGGTACCTGGTGTCTTAGTTACTTTTCTCACGTTTCTGGGACTAAATACCCAACACCCAAAATTAAGAAAGGAAAGATTTATTTAGCTCACATTTAGTGGAGGTTTCAGTCCACACTTGTCTAGCTGCAAGGCAGAGTGGCACATGGCAGAGGGCAACAGTCCATGGCGGCAGAATACAGTAAAGAGCAAAGAGAGGAGCAGCAGCTGCAGCAGCTATTAAGCCTCTCTCCCTTCCTTATATTGTAATCAGGCTACCCACCCCAGGGCAGGTTAGTACTCACACCTGTAATCCCAGCATTAGTTTGTGAATTTATCACAAACTCTAGAAGTCTGCTCCAATGACTGCATGAGGCTTTAGGGTTACAACTAGACACAAACCATCACACCTGGCCTGCACATCTGCTAACACAGGCATCAGGCCAGTCTGCCCAGGACAGCAGTAGCAAGCCTTCTCATGGGCCAACCAAGATGACTAGCTTAGGATCTCTGGTGACAGCTAGGCTTTCCCAGCTGAAACCTGTTAGCAAAAACTGGAATAAGCTCTTTTTTAAATTCACAGATTCCAATTAATTGCTACAAGGTTCTTAAACAATCAGGAAGACGTGACATCATCAAAGAAACAAAATAAAGCATCTGTAACCAATCCTAAAGGAGTAGAGATCCATGAACTACCTAAAGTAATTGCCTTAAAGAATCTCAAGACCAGGGATATAGCTCAGTGGCACAGCACCTGCCTTGCAAGCGTGAAGCCCTGAGTTTGATTCCTGGTAGAAAACAAGAAAAAGAACCTCAGTGATCTGCAACTTTTCAAAGATAGAATATTAATGAAATCAGAAAAATACACGAATATTTTAATAGAAAGAACTCAAACATTCTAGAGACAAAAACACAATGACTAAACCATAAAAGTCTATAGAGCACTTCAAGAAGAAGAAAGTGAACTTGACCAAAATAGTTGAAAGGAAAAATGAAACTCCATCAACTGAACCAATATTTACAGTATGGATATCTTAGAGAAAGGACAAAAAGATTATTAAAAGACCTAATGGCTGAAAGTTCTGAAATCTGGGGAAATTGTAAAAATTCAGGTACAAGAATCTTAAAAATGTCCAGTCATATTAAATCTAAAGCCTAGCCTGTCATAGTAACCCTCGAATGAAATATGATTTTCAGGACTTCAAGGCCAGCTGAGCTAATAGTGAGTGCAAGACCTACCGAGTCAGACACTATCTTCAAAAAATTACAAAAAATCTAAAGAAAACTATACTGAGGCATATAATCAAATTAAAATATAAAAGACAGAGAGGATTCTGAAAGCAGCAAAAGAAATGCATTGCATGCAAGAGAGCTCAAATATGTCTAGCAGCAGTTTTTTCAGCAAGCCAGGAGAGAACAGAATGAGGAAATGTTGAAACAAACATCCTGCCAATAAAGAATACTCAGCAAAGCCATCCTTCAGGAAGGGAGAGATAATTTTCTAGAAAACAAAGTGCATGAATTTTCTGTGGTTTGAATGTCTCTACAAAAGCTCGCATTGAAATTTAATACCCATTGTGAGGTACTGGGAGGGTAAGAACTTAAGCCAACAATGGCATTTGAAGGTTGCACCTTTAGGAACTAAACAAGATTGAACAAGATCATGAGGGTATTGTCCTAAATCTGATGGGACTAGAGGTTTCTATATTTAAAAGAGTAGAGACCTGAGCTAGGGTTCTTTGTCTTGCCATGTGATGCTATCTCCCTTTTCATCAGTCAGCACAAAGGCCCTCGCCAGATGCTGACCAGATGTTGATGGCATGTTCTTGGAGTTCCCAACCACCAGAACCACAGGCTAAAGAAACCTTCATTCTCTCTCTATGTGTGTGTGTGTGTCTGTATGAAAAATGTTCAGTATCTCTGATCAATATAAAAGTACAAATTGAAACCATAGTGAAACAACACCTTGCAATTGTTAGATTTCTGGCTATTATTTAAAAAGTTAAAGGGTAACAAATATTGTCAAACTTGGACCATTCTGGAACTGTAATTATACATATGTTAGAGTTTTCTCAGAATCCCATAAGTCTCTAAATGCTCTTTTATATATTTTTGTTAATTTTGCTCTCCTTTTATCAATTTGTGTATTTCCTAACATGTCTATCTTACAGTTTATTATGTGTGTCTTATACAATACTTTGTGTGATATTAAACCCAGGCCATAAACTCTTAGTTTTTTAGGCATTTTTTTCAGTTATAGAATTTCAGTTCCTTTGTGAAATTCTCTATATTTACATGTATTTTCTCTTGTTTTTTTTTTCTATTTCCTTGAATATATCAATCAGTTACCAGAAAATTCTTTTTAGCTAATTCTGATATCTGAATCACTTGCTGGATTAGTTCTATTGTCTTTTTAGTCCTGCGTTTTACTTTTCTAGTTACTTTCTTGAGTAACAGACATGCATGAAAACTATAGTGGCTCAAAATTATGCAGAGAGTACACTCGTTCATTTGCTTGGAAGTGAGAGTAGAGGCTTTTAGCTGGAATCAGAAGTTGGGCTGAGTCAAGGCTTAGTGCAAACTTATTCACCCTTGGTGTTCTAGAACTTTCCCCTGAGTGTCTGGATTATTCAGGGATCTCCCACTCTGGAAGGCTCTAAACTCAAATTTTTGTCTCCGTGGACCATGGAAAGCTTGTTAGGTTTCAGAGTCTTTGTGTATACTATTGTTTCCATTTACATTATCAGCTTCATAGTCTGGCAGATGTTCTAATGGGAAAGCTGGCCATGTGCTTCAGGAGGACCACAAAGGCTCCGCCAGAAGTTTTGCTTTTTGGCAATTCTCTGTTGTTATATGCTAGCCACAGAGCCATGCTTAAGACAAAGTGTTTTAGAAAGACTGAAAAATTTAGAATATTATAGTTTAGGCAAATTATAACTATAAGAATGTTATAGCAGTGTGCTTTTAGTTAGAAAAGAATTCTCCAATCGTGGAAGAGAATTAAGTCAATTCCAAAAATAGATATCTTCCATACATTTGGAATTTTAGAAAAAGAATATTTGAAACAGCTTCATAAATATAAAATAAGTAAAATAATTCATGAACAAAAAATGAAAATTAAAAAATGTTAAGAATGAAGACAGTAGTCTTGCATGGCTTCTAAAATGGCCTCCAAATGCTGTATCTATGCCTGGAATGTATAATAGATATTGAGAAATGTAAAGAAACTGTCCAAAAGGAAAGAGAAATTGATATGGGGGAAAGGAGAAAAGAAGGAATGGAAAAGTAAATGTAAATATATATTTATGAAATATATATATGTATGTATATTAATTAAGATACCTATACTACTAATTCTATTAATTCATTGAAAAGAAAAATGAAGCAAATTTCATGCCTGTATCTTGTAATCTGAGCAACTACTTTGAAAATATCAATGAATGATATACTAATCACCATTACTCTCCTATCATGGTTTGAAATTTTATATCATTGTTTTTAGTGTTTTTTCTCTTTAGAATAAAAAATAATAAGCGGCTTCAAATTCCCACCCCTGATATATCTAACCTATTTAATACCCTACCATGAAGCGTGGGGGAAGTGTATGGATGTGCTAAGATACTGTAGCTATGGTTAGGTGAGCAATCAGTTCACTTGAGTTAATCCAATGAAACATTACCCTGGGTAGGCATGACCTATTCAGGTAAGCATCCAAGGCACAATCTTATGCTGGTTTCTGTGGAAAAGAGTAAACAGCCATGTCCTGAACAGCCAGTTCAGAGGGTCAGTGTCCAGGAAATCAAAGCTGAGACCAATCAACAGCAAACCAGTAACCCAAAACCTTAGTCAGATTTCTGCAAGAAGTTGAATTTTGCCAAATTCTTGGATAAACATGAAGCAAATCCAGGGCCCCAGGTGATAACTGACCAGAAATGTGATTGCAGCTTTACTCTACGAGACTCTAAGCAGAAGGCCCTGGTAAGCCATGGCCAGACTCCTGATCAATGGAATCCTTGGGGTAATAAAAGAGGGTTGTTTTAAGTTAGTGGCAATTTGTTGCACAGAGATAAAATTAAATATAGCATGCCTTTTCTTTCTAAATACCATCCTGAGAGTGGGTGTCAGATCATATATTAGTCCTTCAAGTATACACAGTGCAATTCTGGTCTCTGACTAAATGCTTTAAATTTATTTCTTGACCTCTGCCTGTGTTTGGTATGTAATATTTTCACTCAATCAGTGGTGTTAAGGCCCAGTCTTGTTGAGTTATAGTGTCAGTACATTCATTACCCCATCACACTCACCCCACTGTGAGTTCCTTCTCTATTTCAAGCACACAGAGAATTTACCTTCTTGCCTTAAAGTATGCTATGCATTTTAAAAATCATTTGAAATATGTCTACTATCTTTGTATATTTGAAGTTGGAAAGCAAGTTCTATGCATATGTCTTATTTGAAATGTAGGCCCCAAAATTCCAAAGCATATTGAAATTAGCTAGAATCTTCAACCTCCTATAATAGACCGGTAAAATAGATTATCTTACATATAACAATATCCTGTAAAATGTTGTACCTTGGAGGAGCTAGTGTCTGCTCCAGAAACTCTTCAATTTTAATGAAGTCAGTTTTCAGTTCCTTGTTGTACACTAGGAAGGGAGGATTAGTGCCTGGGGCTAAGTCCTTCAGCTCTTCAGGCTTTCTATGATTAGTGAAAATAAATGGAGTTAGGCCTCTAAGATAAAGTACACATCATATACCAGAGAAACACTGATATTTAAACATGTATATTCTGTTTATTTCACTTAAGAAGATGGCTTCAAGTTATATCCATTTACCTAGAAATGCTTCAAGTTTATCTTTCTTTGTGGAAGAGTAGTACTCCACTGTATAAAAAATGAAAGTGTGAATATGGGCCAAAATGTATAATAGATTTTGGAAAATGGGGAGAAAATGTTCAAATGTGAAGAGAAACAAGAAAGATGGGAGAGGAAAGGCAGGAAGGGAAAAGAAGAGAACAGAAGGAAAACATGGAAACAAACCTTTTGTAACAATATGCAATGTATTAATTAATGAAACTGTCCTACTAATTGGTTTTGAAACTGTCTCATTGCTATTTGTTTCTCAACAAAATTAATTAAAAAAACAAAGCTTTTGTGAATTAGGAAGGGAAGAATGGTTGGAGAAAAAGAAAGAGCAAGATATATCATGTACAGGTATATCTTCATCTAAATTCCTTAGATGAATGTGAGCATTATGTATATCTAAAATATACAAATAAAATTAATTTAAAAAGGAGAGAAAAGAACATTATCATACAAATACCAACATTCAATTCACTGTCAATTCATTCACTCAATTTCATCTGAAGTTCCAGAATGTAACATGTTCTGATTTATCTTACCTGGTCATGTCAACAGTAGTCACATTAAACTTAACTCCTTTAAGCCAGAGGATCATGAAAAGGCGTTGGCAAAAGGGACAGTTTCCAATGCTTTCACCATCACTTCCAGCCTGTACAGTAAAGCAAGATCTCAATTAATTTACTTGTTAATGTATATTTTGTAACCCATGGGGAAATAAACTAGTTTTTGGAGGCAAAAGTAGAAATTCTTACCAGGTGTGGTGGTACACCCTTGTAATCTCAGCACTTGGGAGGCTGAGGTAGGAGGATCATTGTGAGTTCAAGATCAGCCTGGGCTACAGAATAAGCTTAAGGCCAGACTGAACTCCATAGTCAGACCCTGTCTTAAAAAGACACACACACACACACACAAAAAAAAAAAAAAAAAAAAAAAAAAAAAAAAAAAAAAAAAAAAAAAAACCAAGTTCTTAATCTATGGGCAAAGAAAGATAATGAATTAATCCCATTACATATAAAATTACAGGTGATTTACCCTCACTATCTGCCTAAGTATCAAACATCATAGGCATGACATGGAACAGGTATTTTAGATCAAGTGTTGATATGTTAAACTTTAGGTCCTTACAGAATATGAAGAAAAACATTTTAAAAAAATAGGAGTGAACACTTACATGTATTTACCCAGAAATTTAGAAATCTAACCATATACAGCATTGTAGCTGTATTTTCATTTATTACCTTTTATTTAAAGAAAAAACATTTTATTTGAAAGACAGTATAGTAACAATTGGTATGTCATGACAAGAAGTACATATTTAGAAGACCAGAAGGACAGACATTCCAATAGTGACCCTTCTATTACACATTGCTTGCTATCTTCAGTGCAGTTGCTTGGTTCACAGGTATCAGCATATATAGTTAGTCAGGGTGAGAATCCTTCCAATTAACTGCCAGCTTCAAAAACCTGCTGAAGGTTCTCAGGATCATTGCCTTACCCATCTTGTGCATATAAATAGTTGGCTTTGCCCCTGTCATGTTTCCCAGATTTTCTCCCTGCCCTCTCCTCATTGTCCAACCAAACTGCATATGTTTTTTTTTTTTATTTTTGTTTTATTGAAGTACAAATATCAATGAGACAGTTTTAAGATACCTTGACAAGATGGATTTCATAAATTAATACATTGCAAACTGTTTTCATAATGTTTTGGTATCATAGAAGGGGTATACATGATATTATACTTACAGACATTATTATAGCTATGTCTCTTATCAGTAAATTAAGAGAGTGTAGCTGTTTGCGTATCTTATTTTTTATACCTGAATTACATCAAAGATTCAATAATTAATACTGTCTACCTTGTTATTTTCCTAGCAGCTGTCCATAGTATGAGAAGCCAACATAATATCCTGTCCAACCACCATTAGTGCAAATCTTGCCTCTCATAGAATTATGCAGAAGCACGGCGTTATCTATCCCAACTGTACTGTCTATACGCACACATCATGATTCTTCCTTTCTATACCCCTTCCTTTGTCTATACTTGTCAGAGATGGGCACTCCATTGTCATTCAACTAACTTAGGTGCTTGAAATCAACAACACAATCCAACACAGTCCAGGATTCCACAACAATAGTGAGTTATCTGAAGAAGTTGTCGACCATAGCCATTTACAGCGCAGCTTAATATTATGGCCCCGGGATGTATACTTCATTTTTATACTTTTCTGCTGGATGGTTAAGACCTAGATAGAGCAAGACTTATATACCAACACATGTACTTTATGTTTCTTATGAGGTCAGTGAAGTTCCCTCAGGGTTTATCTTGTAGTCCTGTAGCTTATTCTGTAGATCCTTTGTCTGTGTCATCCATGTGGATGAGTCACGGCCAATGCTTGACCAGTTTGCTCTCTGTGAGAGCCTGAGAGAAAGTTTTCTCTTCATGTGACTCTCCCCAGGCACACTATAGAACTTCAATCTCTTTCCTCTGTGGCTCCACAATCTCCTTGCTCAGAAAATTTGGAGCTCACCTGAGTTTCATGAAGTTGCAGTACAGGTTCTCCTATGTCCTGAGTCTTCGCTGACCTTGAAAGGTTAGGGCCAAAATGTTGGCTGGCCTTGTGGCTCTTCTATTTCTCCAACTATTATCTGTGAACTTAGGTTGTTAACCATCCAGAAGAAAAGCTGATTAGTATCCTGCAGTATATGCCATTCACTTTGCCTTATCGGACTCAATTGATTTTAGTTGTTGTTGTACGTTTCCATTTGTATTTCTGCTTTTCGCTTGTTATTCTAGGGAGACTATATGATATTTACACATGTGTGTCTGGTTTATTTCACTTATGAGTACATGTTCAAGTGACATCCACTTCAGTATAAATGCTTCAAACTTATCTTTCTTAATAGCTGAGTAATACTCCATTATATAGAAATACCACATCTTTTTCAACCATTCCTCATGGGGTGGACATCTTGGTTGTTTCCAAGATTTTGCTATCACACATTGTGCTGCTATAAACATAGGTACACATATATCACTATGATATAATGTTTTCAGTTCCTCTGGGAAAATTCCCAGTAGGGGGATAGCCGGCTTGAATGGGATTTCTAGTCCTACTCTTGAGGAGTCTCCACACTGGCCTCCACAATGGTTGTACCAGTCTACATTCCCACCAGCAGTGGAGAAGTGTTCCCTTTTCCCCACAACCTCTCCAACATTTGTTGTTGGTGGATTTCCTTATGTTAGGCATTCTTTCTGGAGTGAGATGGTATCTAAGTGTTGTTTTTATTTGCATTTCACAAATGGCTAGCGATGTGGAACATTTTTTCATATATTTATTTGGTTCTTTAATTTTGTCCTCTGAGAAGTGTGTATTTATCTCAGATGCCCATTTCTGAATTGGGTATTTAAATGTGAGGTCCTTGTTATAATTTAGTTCTTTATATATTCTAGACAGTAGTACTCTGTCTGATTGCTTATTAGTTAGGATTTATTCAAAATTTGTGGGTTGTCTTTTCACTCTGTTGACAATTTCTTTTGACATGCAGAAGCTCCTTAAGAAGAGTTGATCCCAGTTGTTGATTCTTTCAAGTGCTTCCCGTGTGAATATATGTTTGTTCATGAACTGTTTACCTACCCCTATGTCTTCAAGAGTTCCTCCTACTTTCTCTTCCAGGAGATTGAGTGTTTCTGTTTTAATGTTTAGATCTTTAATCCATTTTGACTTTAACTTAGTGCATGGTGATAGAGCTGGGTCAAGTTTTAGTTTTAAAGCCATGTTTTCCAGAACCATTTGTGAAAGAGGCTATCTTTCATCCAGTGAGCTTGTGTAGCCGCTTTGTCGAAGATGAGATGGCTGAGTGTTTTCGTAGATGCCTCTGCGTCTTCTAATCTATTCCACTGATCCTCAGGTTTATTTTGTTGCCAATACCATGTTGATTTTATCACAGTGGCTTTGTAGTATAATTTCAAATCAGGAATTGTGATGCCTCTTGCCTTGTCTTTATTGGCCAAGATTGCCTTTGCTATTCTAGGTCGTTTGTGGTTCCAAATAAATTTTAGGATTGATTTCTCTATATCTGGGAGGTATGTTGGTGGCAGTTTGACAGGGATTGCATTAAATCTGTACAGCAATTTTGGGAGTATGGCCATCTTCACGATGTTGATTCTTCCTATCCAGGAGCATGGAATATCTTTCCATTTTCTGAAATGCTCTATAATCTCTTTTCTTAGGGTGTTGTAATTCTCCATGACAAGATCTTTGACTTCCTTGGTTAAGTGAATCCCAAGGTATTTCATTTTCCGTGGTGGTATTGTAAAAGGTATTGTTTCCCTTTCAGTGTGCTTGTTATCTGTGTAGAGGAATGCTATTGACTTTTGCGTATTGATTTTGTAACCTGCTATGCTACTGAATTTCCGTATCAGTTCTAGTAGTTTTTTGGTGGAATTTTTGGGGTCTTCCAAGTAAGGTATCATGTCGTCTGCAAATAGTGATAATTTAACTTCTTCTTTACCTATTCTTATTCCCTTTATTTCTCCCTCTTTTCTAATGGCTGTTGCTAAGGATTCCAAGACTATATTGAATAGGAGGGGTGATAGAGGACATCCTTGTCTTGTACCTGATTTAAGAGTAAAAGATTTCAGTTTTTCACCATTTAGGTTTATATGAGCTTTTGGGTTGTCATAGATGGCTTTTATCAAGTTAAGATAGAGTCCATCTATTCCAATTTTCTGTAGGACCTTGAACATGAATGAGTGCTGGACTTTGTCAAAGGCTTTCTCTGCATCAATTGAGATGATCATATGGTTTTTAGATTTCAGTCTATTAATACAGTGTATTTCATTTATAGATTTTCGATTACTGAACCATCCTTGCATCCCTGGGATGAATCCTACCTGGTCATGGTGTATGATCTTCTTGATGATTTGCCAGGATTTTGCTCAGTATTTTTGCATCTATGTTCATGAGGGAGATTGGCCTGTAGTTCTCCTTTTTGGTTGTGTCTTTCCCTGGTTTTGGAATCAGTATAATACTTGCCTCCAGAAATGATTTTGGGAGGACTTTTTCCTTTTCAACTTCATGAAAGATTTTGTGGAGTGTGGGGATTATATCTTCTATAAATTTCTTGTAGAATTCAGCTGTGAATCTATCAGGACCTGGACTATTCTTTGTCAGTAGGCTTTTTATTACATTTCGAATTTCGTTGGCTGTTATCAGCTTATGGAGAGTTGTTATATCTTCTTGATTCAGTTTTGGTAATTTGTACCTTTCAAGGAATATGTCCATTTCTTCTGTGTCTTCTATTCTAAACTTATCATTCTTAATACCTGAGTAATACTCCATTATATAGAAATTCCACATCTTTTTCAACCATTCCTCATGGGATGGACATCTTGGTTGTTTCCAAGATTTTGCTATCACACATTGTGCTGCTATAAACATGGGTGCACATATATCACTATGACACAATGTTTTCAGTTCCTTTGGAAAAATTCCCAGTAGGGGGATAGCCGCCTTGAATGGGATTTCTAGTCCTACTCTTGAGGAGTCTCCACACTGACCTCCACAATGGTTGTAACAGTCTGCATTCCCACCAGCAGTGGAGAAGTGTTCCCTTTTCCCCACAACCTCTCCAACATTTGTTGTTGGTTGATTTCCTTATGATAGCCATTCTTTCTGGAGTGAGATGGTATCTCAGTGTTGTTTTTATTTGCATTTCATGGATGACTAGCGCTGTGGAGCATTTTTTCATATGTTTATTCACTTCTTTAATTTCGTCCTCTGAACTGCATATGTTGCAGGGTAATAATAAGCTTCTCTTCTGGAGGGTTAGCAATCTAAGTTTGCAGATCAAATATTGGAGAAAAGGAAGGGCTGCAAGGTCAGACAAAATTTTTACCCTAGCCTTTCAAGGTCAGTGAAGACTCAGGACATAGGAGAACTATCTAGTAAGTTGCCCAAGACTGATAGTTTGGAAGCATCCTACCAATTAATACCCCAAATTGAGTCTAGCACTAACTTCTGTCAATTTTACTTACTGGGCATCTCACAAATAAGTTCACTTCTTTCCTTTGTTGTGGTCATTTATTCATGTAGTGTTTATTTGATGCTTGGTATCTGTGAGGCCCGATTAGGTACCAACCAAGTTCAAGCTATTAGCATCTCTCATCTCTGAAATCCTTTTCTTCCTCTTTTACTTTGGTCTTTGAGCCACTAGTCTGTAGACTATAGAAGGAAACAAATGGTGCTTCATCTTAAAAGTACTTTCAGCTGTTATTTGCAATAATATTAAGGTATTAAAAGGCTTAAAAGGCAGGTGTGGTGGTGCACAATTATGGTCTCAGTGCTCAGGACTGAGGCAGGGGGATTGTTACAGGTTTGAAACCTGCCTAAGCCTCAGGTGAGACCTTGTTTCAAAAAGATAATAAGTAACTAGCTAACTAAATATATAAATAAAGTAAAATAAAATAAAAGGCTGGGATTGTAGCTCAGTGCCAAGGCCCTGGGCCAGTCCAAGTAAACCAAAAAAAGTCTTTTTTATCTTTTGCAGTACTGGAAATTGAACTCAGGACCTTACACTTGCCAGGCAGGCGCTTATTCTACTGAGCTATCTCCACAGCCTAGTGTTTTGTTCAGCTCTGGGATTACTTTGTGGATTATTTGTCTGTTAGACACAGGAAATATGTTTTATGATATATCAGAAATTGTCTATTTCTCTGTAATTATATTTGTAATAATAAAATTTAGCTCCCCAAAAAACAAAATGCAATATTAATGTGTTAGAAGCCCTAGGCATAACTTCTGTGTGTAATTTTCTGACAAATTTTCCTTTGCTTGGCAATGAGTGTGACTGAGGAAATATTTATTGTTGTTATTTCCTAATGTCAGAGAGTGAGTAGGTATGGGAAGAGGCAACCAACCTTGGCAGCTGTATTTCTTTTGTAACAGAAGTCAGACTAAGCATCTAATCTGAACTGGTTTTAGTGAGGAAAACATGATTAAGGGTGGGTGAAGCTGATAATAGATACAGCAGGAAGGGTGGATCACCGCTGGGAAAAGGAGAATCAAAATACTGATGTGTGGGGGAAGGAAGTGGAGCAAATTTTCACAGGAAAACTCAAGTTTTTATGTTTACTTTATGGTTGTTTAAAGTAGCATCACATAAATATTTAGGATGTAAATCCCTAGCTTAATCGACAAATTTCTTACCCTTTATGTATGATTAGCTGACAAAGACAAATGTGGTAATTTGTAAAAAAGAATTATGTCTGTGATCTAAGTTTATGAATTTCAAAAATAATATTAGCAACCATAACCAACATTTACTAAGTGCCTACTATGTTACCAGCTACTGTTATTTTCCTGCTTGTCTCATTTAACCCTCACCATGAGGACTCTTGTTGTATAGGTGACGATTGTGTAGCTCACCAAAGCTGACATGCTCCAGTACACTCAGCTAATCAAGAGCTCTTAACATGTGCATTCTCCTCATTTAACAAACTCATGGCTATCTTCTCCAGAATCTGCACTCTTGAACACTTTTTTCTTCTATCTAATAGTTTCCTTGGATTTTTCTTTCTTTCTTTTTTTGCAGAACTGGGTATTGAACTCAGGCCCTTATGCTTGCCAGGGAAGCGCTTATTCCACTGAGCCATCTCCTAAGCCTCTTCCTTAGATTTTTAAATTAATCAGTCTATTATAGGATTCAAAAAGCTTGAAAATGGTCTGAACATTCAGAGTAAAGTATAATCTCCTCCTCTTTTCTTAAATTTATTTACAAACCTTTTTACACACTATACATTTAGAATTTGGCCCAAATATTTGATTCTATAATTTTATATAAATTTATTAAAACTGGATTTTAGGGCCAGGGAGATAGGGCTCAGTAGAATAAGCACCTTCCTGGCAAGTGCAGGGTCCTGAGTTCAATCTTTAGCACCTCAAAAAACAAACAAATTGAATTTTATTGTGTTTGATAGTTTTAAATGTGAATACAAGCATTCAATTTAATGATGAATATCAAACAAATGAAGTGGGCCCAACATTTATAGAAAACAAAATGTATGTTATAAACTTCTTTGTTCTTAGTTCCTAGGTATAAATCTTACCAAATGAGTTAGAGTTGAAAGATAATGTTTTTGGTAATAGAATACCCATCTCTGACAAAACTAAACAAAAACGGGGATACAAATGAACAACCATTTTGTATCTGTATATTCAAAATAGTTAGGATAGATGTACAGCTACTTTCTCTTAATTCAATGAGAAGAAGGAGTTGTACTACTAGTGTTTGGACAGGATATCATGTCTGCATCTTGTACTATGAATAACCACTATGAAGACAACAATAAACAATGTATTAATTATTCAAACTGTCCTACTAATTGGTTTTGAAACTGTCTTATTGCTATTGTTTCTCAATAAAATTAATAAAAAAGAAATAGCAGTAAAAAATGAAGAAAATATTTTTGCTGGTCACAATGGGATGGTATGGAATAGATCTATACTTGTGACAGGAAAGTAGTCTCTATAGGAATCCAAGTAGTATAGAGTTTTTTAAATAATAGCAAGAGCTGGGTAAGAAATCATAGATTAATTTAATATTTACTATTAATAAAGACCAATGCTTTTTATTTCTTTTCCATGCTAGGATTGAACTCTGGACCTTGTGCATGCCAGGCAAGTTAATACCACAGAGCTGTCTTTGCAGCCTGACCAATCCTCTTTTATGAGCCCTTTTCAAAATTTTTTAAAGACAAAACTAGAAAAAAAATTAGAAATGATATGGAATTTCCCTAAACAAAAGAAAAGGAATTTGAATTGGTTGTTACATAGCATATTGTTGTCTTCAAATTAGTTGTTCAGATTATGAGACATAAGCATACAAAGTTGGTCAAAAAATCTATAAAAAATTAAAAAGGAGAGTGAAAAAATTAAGCATTAGTTGTTCCTTTTAATAGACCAGCAGAAATTAGCAGTACAATTATCCACGCTATCCTGTATATATACATAAATATCTTTTCACTTTCTTCTTTCTCTCTTTTGTTCTTTCCCTGATCCCAGTTATTCTTTCCCTTTGAACAGATTCTTCCCCTTTCACAGAATCCAATGTATCTTTCCAATTCTATTTACTCTTTCAGGTTCTTACACTAGGGTGACAATACAATGTTTGCACATGCAGGTCTGATTTATTTCACTTCTGTGTATGGTCTCTAGTTGCATCTATTTACCTATTAAAAACCTTGAGTATACCTTTTTCTTAACCTGAGTAATACTCTGTTGTGTAAAAATATCACATCTATTTTATCCATTCCTCAGGTCATAGCCATTTGAGTTGTTTCCAAGATTTAACTATCATACATTGTGCTGCTATAGATATGGGTGCACATATATCCCTGGAAACCTCCAATCCTAGATTTCTGAGGAATCTCCATTCTGATTTCCATAGTGCTTGTACCAGTCTACACTCCCACCAAAAGTGTTGAAGGGCTCCTTTTCCCCGCAGCTTTGCCAGTATTTGTTATTGGTTGACTTTTTTTTTTTTTTTTTTTTTTGTGGAACCGGGGATTGAACTCAGGCCCTTGCACTTGCCAGGGAAGTGCTTATTCCACTGAGCCATCTCGCTGGCCCCTATTGATTGACTTCTTGATGATAGCCATTGATTTTGGGGAGAGAGAATCTCAGTGTTGTTTTAATTTGCATTTCTTGAATGATCAAAGATGTTGAATGTTTTTTCATATAATTATTTGCCATTTGTATTTCATCTGAAAAGTGTATACTCATCTCAGATGCCCATGTTTTCATAAGACCAATGTTTTTTAAATTTACTTATTAGCATGTTTTACTGTTCTTAACTCATAAATACCCTTTTTGCATCTTCCATGAAATTTCTAGAGATCTGTGGATCATGCCAAAGCAAAACAAAAAAACTTGTACCAGATATAACTTAATTCTTCTAGAAAAAAATCTGTAATTTGTTTAATAATATTAAATAATTAAATAAGCTTACACTTAAAACATCTCAGCTGATGAAATGCTGGAAATTTTATTAATTTGTCCATTTGAAAACAGTACAGTCAGATCAGACATAGCCATTTTAAAGGACTGAAATTCTATCTCTTACACTCATTGGTTATATGATACTGGGCAAAGTTACTTAGCTTCTTTTTCCTTTAAATTCTGTATCCACAAAATTGGGCTAGTAATAAACTATACTATATTGCTTACCCTGTAATAAACACTTAGTAAATGATACGGTAGTTTAGTTTAAACTTAGCATTATTATTCCAGTCAGCATTTGTTTATGCAAGGTATGATTTGGTAACCTCTCTCTCATCCATGTTCCCTTCCAAACCTAGGAAGTCTATGGAGATAAACACACATACCAATGCCAATAACTGACTTGAGAAGTCTGATTGAATAGAATGAACAAAATTCGGACAAAAGGAACACCTTGGGTACCTGATGGAAAAACACTATCTATTGTTTGGAACTGGTAAATGTAAAAGTTTAATTAGAAAATTAAGGCTAATTTTTATATTGTTTGAGCAGTCACATGTTTTACTCTAATCTAGAGATAGGACAAGTAATTTTTTTTTTTGAGACAGGGTCTCAGTATGCAGTTCAGGCTGGCCTTAAGCTCACTTTGTAGCTCAAGCTGGTCTCGAACTCACAACAATCCTCCTGCCTCAGCCTCCTGAATGCTGGGATTACAGGCATGTGCCACCACACGCGGCTTTTAGGACAAGTAATTATTATATCCCAGAGCCCAGCAAACACTTACTTGGGCCTAGTTATGGAGGAATTTGAGTTTTTCTTTGTTATGATTTAAAAAAAACAAGTTGATGTCCTTGTTGTTATGTAGCCAGTTAAGTAATCTAAAAAATGGTTGTAATACTATTTCCATAGCCAATAGATGCTTAACATTTGAAAATCATACTGTACTTTATGTCTTTGAAAAGTCATCAGGAGGGTATATAGTTTTATAAAAATTACTTAAGCCTTCTTGTTTTACTATACTTATCTAGAAGTGATGAGGACAATGTAACAACAGTGTAACAACTTAAAATTTTTTGTGTAGTAGTAACTGCTCCCGTCACTACTCCTGATGGTGCTAGTATGTCTATAATTCATAGTAGCCCATCTCCTATGTTGGTGGCAGGTTAAGTGCGGTAATAGAAATATTGAAAAGGGTTTAAAAAAGGATCAGATACTACATAAGAATTTATTTTTTATGTTAGTATTGTATTATCAGGAATGTTTCTAGTGGTCAATAAAAATACTTGGAAAAACTGAACAGTGTAAGAAAAAGTTTAGGAAATTATCTTTTACTTGGAGTAAACCTACATAAATTTTTCTCTTCATTAGTTAACATGTTTCTTTCTCCTGTTTTAGGGGTTTTCCAAAGTGCTTTTCTGAAAAGTTAGGACATATTTAAAAAAAAAAAAAAAAAAAAAAAAAAACAACTTCAGGGCACGCTAAAAAGAGGAAGCACAGCATTCTTCTTCCTTGTATTATAGCACACAGACTCCTGCTTTTTTCTTCACAAAAAACATATGACCCTGCTTCAGTGTTTTTCATTTGGGAGAACTAAATATTTCTGTCTGGACTGCGAGGGCATAGGGTTCTTGAGCCACTTTGGCTTCTCCACCCATTTAGGTTTTGCGAACTCTTATCACATACAGACTGTGAGATCTGGGAAGCCCATTTAGGGTCATTTTGTCAGGCTCTTCATTGTATAGACGGAGAAACAATGCTCTGGAGGGAAGGGATTTCCCGAGTATTCACAGGAAGCCACTAAAAATAAAATCTAGTCATTTTGCCTATCAATCTGTCTTTCACACTATCATTTTGCCTTTTTTCAGATATTATCTGCTTTCCTCTTGTTATCTAGAAGTAGCCAAACACCCAAGCATTCTTCTCAGTCTCAGACTAAGAAAATAATTACAGAATTCTTTCTTCATGAACAGTCCCAAATACCGAGAAATTTTTACAAGCTGAAGCACAATGTGAATAAGTAATATACACTGTATGTTGTTATTACAGCTAGGAAACTTACCTTCACAAAAAGTTCAATTTCAGGGTCTCCTTGAGTGCTGGGTCTTGGGTTCGCCATCTTTCTGTTTTTACTGCTGGTTTTCAGACCCCTGCCTCGAGCAGAAGCTACAATACCATGGATTCTTCTTCCAGTTATATCCAAAGGTTGAAAGAATGTTGGTGCTTTAAAGGGCAGTTTTGCTTGTAGTGGACTAAGTCAAATCTGGGTCTAATCTTCCCAGTTGAGAGGTGGGGTGCAGAATTTCTAGACGCTTAAGAGCAGCTCTTGAATTTGTTTTTCTTCTTCCTCTTGACCTAACATTTGAATCAAGGAGGAGCCCAAGGGGTGTGTATGAGCTGACTGGCTACAAGGGTGGGGGTGTTTTCAGAGAGTTTTCAGTGCCATGAGTCAGCAGAGTAGAAACACACACACACACACACACACAGACACACACACAGTGTTGGCATCTATATATCAATATGACCAGATGTTCTCTAGAGCCTCCCTTTGAGTCCTAGGCTTCATGCCCAGAAAAGGGACTCTTATTACTGTTCCTGTAACCTAACAGCTCTTCCAGGAAAAGAAACAGAAATAACTTGAATTTTTATTATTGAAATTTTTATTATTGTTTTATATGATACAGTTAAACCAGGGTTAAAAATTATACTTCATGAAATGCCTCCACCCCTAACATTACTGCTCACACAGCCAGATTTCTGTTCTGCATTGCAAATTTCACTTCTGTAGTATAACTTGGGACTGTTCACTGTAGTGGTAGAGTCTGGGGATTTCTTTAGTGCACCGCTCCTGTTTTTTTTTTTTTTTTTTATGTCTTGCGTGTGTGAGCTGGGACATACTGCTTTGATGTCCAGATCAGGAGCCACAAGTAGCTTGATACCTCTGCTTGTCTCTTTGGTGGCATGAGTCTCTTCCTGCCTGGAGACAATCTGAACATAAACACACCAGTTGGGCAATGTTATCACCCTCTTCTGTAACACCTAGTATCCCCCATGATCATTTGGGCTGCTTATGAACCTGCCATTGTCCTGTGTGGATTTTCAGGGTAAGAGGATAAACCCAGCCTGTGCTACACTTGCAGGTTCTAGGCAAGGAGTACCTGACATAAAGA
>PVKA01035346.1:0-22694 GCA_004027165.1 Ctenomys sociabilis
AGAAGTTCAATAAATATTTTTGAAAGGCACTTTACAGTGGAGGGCGGGCGCAGACTCCAGGACACTACATTCTCCAGAACACCGTGGCACTCCCGCGACCCTAATGCTGTGTTAGGAGACCCGTAAAAAGCACCGTAGGAAGGCACACAATCACAGGCTGCACCCTAGGGTTAAAAGAAAATGCCTCGTTTTACAGCCAGGTCTCACCTTGCTGGAATGGAGAAGACGCCTAGGAGGGACCCTCTCCTTGTTACCGGACGGTCACTGCTTGGAGGAAGGCTCCGTGAGCGACAAAGGATGACTCGAGAACACGTGCGCACTGCGTCCCCGTCGCCGCCACAGTTCCCTTAGGGTTTTGGAATAGCCGCCACCACAGTTCTCTCAGGCGCTCCCGCCTAGTCGCTTAGCAACCTGAGAAGCTGTAGAAGAAGTCTTCCGGACATCAATTTCCCCGCCCCTCGACAGCGTGTACAACGATTTAAAAGATTTTGTTTCCGGGTCGAGTCAGTTTTACGCAGCGGAAGGTCTCTCGACCGCCTACGTTTACCTCAGGGAAAGAAAAAAATTTCTGTTGCGCACTAGTGAAGTGGTTGAGGAGTTCATCTCTCCTCCCTCGAATGATACAACACTTTCCTTTCCGCCAATTGCCAAGTGCCAGCAAGCAGACGTTTCCTTCAGAGACAAACCATTCGCTTGTAGTCGTCCTCCAATCACAGAGATTCACCCTTGGGTTCTATTTTGCAATGGCTAGGTAGCGCTGGAAGAACGACATGGGAAAAATTGCTTTTCGGGAAGTGTAGTTCAACACTGAAGAGAATGTGTGAAGTTTGCACCAGAGGTGGGCAGCATAAACTACACTTCCCAGAGGGCACTGCGACCGGGAACGCAGTTTTTTTTTTTTCGACTGTCACAGCTCTTGCTCCTTGACTCAGTTCTGAGCTAGAGGTGACCTGACTTTACGAGGCTCGTTCGGCAGGTGCAGAATTGTCCGTGCAGTTCCCAGGCATGGTGAGTGTGGACCTCTGGCTTCTGCTTACCTCCGGTGTGGGTATGAGAGTTCTTGAACTTGAAGGATTTTTGTCAGGAGCTGGGCATCACACTGACCTTGGAGCCGTTTGCAAAGCAGTCCCCACTCAGTTGGGGTCTGTCGCAATAACCTTGTAATTGGGAAGGGCTTGCTTCCCTCTTGGGGGCTTTTCGTAAGTCTCTGGAGAAATCACTGCACTTGAAGAAACTCGGCCTTATTCCTATTGTATAACGGGGAACAAAATACATGATTTTCTCCGAAGGTTTATAATAGGGCAAGCTAGGGACGAAGAGGTTTCGTTGAGAGATTAGCATTCTAACCGCCCCACCCCCTTCTCTTGAACCCTGCTATTTTAAGGGCCTTTGTACTGTTAAGGTTGTGTCCACCGGGTGTGCCAAATTACGATCTACATTTTCTCCATATCTAACTTAACAAAATATTATTTAAAACTTCTTTATTGATCTCCTTTTATAAGGCCAGGACACAGCAGCATCATTAGTCAGATGACTAGTGCAGGTGTTCTTTCTTGTTCTATGTGTTTCGAATTCCAGAAGCACCACTACTTTTAAATGTAACACACTATTACCATCTTGTCATTGAAGCGATCTCTAGAGCTGCATATCTTGTCTCTGCTGCAAGAGGGCTGGGGGGAGGGGGGAGTGCAGAAACTGTGACGTAGGAATAATCAGCGAGCTCTTTGAAGGTGACATTTGCTGTCATATTGAGGCAAATTCCTTCTGTACTTGTACTTACATTTGGAAGTATTTTTCTACCTTTATCTCAAAATACTAAAATGGAACATGTGGGAAAGTGCTTGAATGAATTGGAAGTCTTCCAGAAGCTGAAAAGATATGTTTTCAAAGCATGGGCATTACTCCCTCAATGTCCTAAGCGGGCAAAGAGCAGCTACTACTTCCCAGTAATTGTTTTCTTAGTTGTTTTATGAAGTAATGTAATCATTTAATTTATGATTTCAGTGGTTTCTTTCTTAATAGTCTTTACAACAAAGCAGAGGTTTTAGAGAACTTAATACTTTTAATTTTAAAACTGGATGAAACCTGAATTTATTGAGACCCAGAGATTTGTTCAAGGTCACATTCCATTTTACTATTATTCAGTTAATTCATTCTAAATTTTTATTTTTAGTAGCTAATGTTCTATGATGCTATATAAGTTCCTACTGCAAACATAAACTCAACTATGTTGCCAGTATGTAAATTACCTGATAACTTTATTCTTTGCAATTCAGACTAGTGAAATTGAAAGGTTATTTGGAGATTTCATCTAATCTTAAAAGTAACTTTGTAAGGTCATATGTCCTCCCCCCACCCATGGTTACAGAGCAATCCAGATTCTTATTTTATTTTTGCTATTCACTAGATTGAAGCCAGGCTTCCCGCCTGAAAGATCACTAAAATGCCAGGTAAGACAGAGATGGTCTATACAGAAGAATTCTGTCAGTTTTCTTTTTTACATAACTCAAAATCTTACTCTTCAGAAGAGCATGAATAATCAGTGATTTACAAAAGAGCCATCTTTTGTAAGCCAATTCGAAGGGGCTACAGGAGAAAATTCTTTGCTTATGGCTATAAGAAGTCCATAGAGTGGCTGGGGAGATAGCTCAGTAGAATAAACACTTGCCCGGAAAGTGCAAGTTCAGAGTTAAATCCCCAGTACCAAAAAAAGAAGTCTTTAGGAAATAGCTAAAGGACTCTAAATGGCGCCACTTATAGTTTGCATTACAGAAATATATATATAAATTAGGAATGTATATAAACTAGAAAGAAAGAACTCTATGTATTTTTCTGTTAATAATGGAATGAATAGTTAAATTCAAGCTTCATAACTGATGCCATAGCACAGTCTCAAAACGGAGCCTACATTTGCAGGAAGGTCATTAGTGTCCTGCCTAGAGCAAAGACATCACTTCTTGGATCTTGGCAGACTGCCCGGATATTTGAGCAAAGAATAGTAACCTGGCTTCACACAGTAGCATAGTGAGAAGTCCGCAGGACTCTCCCACCTTCCTGCTTTTCAACTACAGTGTTACAAAAGAACAGTAAGATCCAAATGTGTGCTTCCTTTACTTATTCTGTCATCATTCACATACTAACTAGGCTTCATACTATGTTTTAACAAGATAAAATTACTTATGAAAAAATTGGCCTAAAGAGGCAGAGGAAAACTGCTGATAGAATTAGTAGATTGGCCACAACCCCTGCACTAAGATACTATGGACATACTTTTAGTAACTAAAGTTTACTGCATTATTCTGTTCTAGTCATCTACTTGACTTTCTGAGAAATTTTTTATACATAGAGCTATGTGTTTTTCTCCTTATTTTTTAACCCAGCTTACTTACATTGTAATATAGTATCTTTCTTTTTTGTTACCGTTTTATTCATTCAACAAATATTTTTTGAACACTGTATGAGTAAAGGATTTGAGTCAAAGAAAGACTCCTAGCAGGATTCTTCATAGTCTAGTAAAGAGTAATAGACTTGTAAACAGAAAGCCATTGGCTATAAGAATCCTTAGAGAACCTAATCCCCAGCTATCCAGAAGACCAAGACCAAAGAATTGCAAGTTAAAGAACAGCCTGGGCAACTTGGCAATACCCTGTCTCCAAAACGAACAAAAGAAGAATCCTTCGAGAAAAATTCTGTTGTGACAGAAACTTATAATATTTGCTTTATGCTAGTCTTCATGATCTATATCTAAACTAATCTCAATCTCAATCCTTAGAGTTGCAGTTTGTTGAACCTGCAATTATCTCTCCACTTTCCTCTGTGGAAACAATACATAGATGTTATATTACTGCCTCTAGCCCTATTTTAGAGAACGGCTTATCCTTATTATAAATTCAGAACGTTTATTAATGGATTTCCTGGCCTAAAATAGTAACAAGTACCTGCTAAGAATTCAACGATATATTATTTCATATATGAATTAAATGAGCTCAGTTTGTCAGTTGAAACTATAACTTAGTACCAGGGATTGAACTCAAGACCTTGCACTTGCTAGGCAGGCACTTAAGCCACTGAGCTATCTCTCCAGCCCGAAACTATAACTTAGAAATAGTAAAATAGTTTTGCTTATAGCTCAAACTATTATTTATGGTACCTAAGTTTTCTGTCTTCTCAACACAAGTATATGTGAATAATACCTTTTAAAAATTTTTAAACATTTGTTCAACATACTTTCAAGTAATTGTTATATGTTTCTGTCTTTAGAGTAGTAGTATGTTCAAGATCCAGCTATTCAGAAATATTTGAGATGCAACTGTGTCAAGTAATCTAGTTAGTTCAGATACAACTACAAATAAAGTCGATCTCCCCTCAAAAAAATTAAAATATAACAGATGAGCTCCCAGTCTTAAAGACCCTACATTTGAAAGGGAAAGGAGGAATAATTTCTCCCTCTCTTTCCTTATCTGCTCTACTTAACTTCAAGGGAGAAAGGAAAATGACAAATTAAAAACACATGTAGGCCATTTAAGGTTTTTCTATAAATACTGATGACAGATAAGAATACAAATACTTTAACATAACAAAAAAATTACCATATACATTGAGTGCTCTTTATATATCTAGTCTTTGTGGAGTGTAAATATATTTTATACTGACTTAAAAAATTAATGTATCTTGTATATTTGAAGATGTGAAGTACTGAGGAAAAGTTGCTGAAAAGATGAAGAGATAAAAGTTCAGGAAGAAACATTCTCCATAGTTTTCACAGGGGATTTGTATGTTTTCTATTCCCATGTTAGTCCCATCTCTGAGGAAGAAATGTACCCATAGTCTATGATCATCAGGGTTTTTTGTGTGTGTTGTTTTGTTTGGTTTGGTGGGGGGGTTGTTTTGTTTTGTTTTTGATCTATAATATTTTTTAATCTTTTATGTATTTATTTGTTTGGTACAGAGTCTCACTAAACATCTTAAACTCATAGTGATTCTCCTCCTGTCTCAGCTTCCCCAGCGCTGGGATTATAAGTGTGCACCGTCACATCCTGTTTTGGCAGGCATGCATAGGTTTTTTGAAACAAGGTCAAAAAACCTGTTCAGATTGACCTTGAACTCACTGTGTTTTCCAACCTGGCCTCAAACTCACAGAGATCCTTCTACATCAGCCTCCCAAACTGCTAAAATTATAGGAATGTACCACCATTCCTATAATGGAATGGCCAACTCAATTTATTTTTCCGTAACAGTTGATACTTTTTTCCCTGATATTATTCTTCCTTTGATTTCTTTCTTTCAATACTATGTTGCTGAGTGCTGATGCTAACACCTCAGTGCTTAGTGTTAGAAGGTTGAAAGGATCCTTCAGGGTCATCTATCCTCTTTCTATTTCAGATGAATGGGGGCCTGCCAGTTACCTCAGTTGTTTAAACGCCTGCTCATGCAAATGCAGTCAGGTGTAGGTTCGATCCCCACCTCCACCTGCCTTACCAGACCAGCTCTCAAGGCAGCCTGAGCCAGCTAAAAAAAATCATCCATTTCAGATTCATGACTCATGTAGAAGAAAGAATTTTGAATAAAAACAAACCAAACACTGTTATTCTCCCCTCCCCTCTCTCAGTCAATTAATTTGGCCATTTCTCCATGTAGGAAGGGTCAGAGTGATGGAATAGAGCCACATGCATCAAACATTGTCAAGAAAAAGAAAAGTTCACCTTGATTCTGTGTTTTAAAATTCCCTGAGCTTAATTTAACCTTATTTAAATGACTCAGGCTCCTCACTATAAATCTCAATATTTTTCTTCCTGTATCTTTATTCTGAGTCTGTTGATCTATAAGGCTACTTCTCAATATTATGACCATCACACTCTTCCTATATGTCATCCTTTCAAAACTAGATTTCCTTTGGAATCAGTTTATCAACTATCCCTACATGTTGTTCTCATTACTTATAATTTATTGTAATCCAGAGTAATTTTTTTCTTCTAAGAAAGGCTTAGTTTTCTTCTGGGGTAGTTAATGCTCTTTTTTTTCTTTTTTCTTTAAAGTTTGGTTCAGTGTAAACGGAATGTTTTAACCACTGTTACTCCTCAGTGTGATGTGAAAGGTTCTAGAGAGCAGATAATAGTGGAGATTTGCATAATAAGGATTTGTAAGACTCTCCTGGCTGTCCAGGGTTGGTATAACCATGTTTTGCACATATCAACATTATTTAGGCTGTTTCAATAATAAAATATCCTTCAAAAGATGGATAAGATCATGTAGAAAATATAAAGTAGCACTTGGTGCACCTGATAGAGTGAGAGTTAAATAATACCACATAAAATATGTAGCTGAAGGACACATGTTTGTAAGTTGTGCATACTGTATTTTCTAGAACAAGTCAGTATGTTAATTTTCTAATCTAATACAAAGAGATTTTTACGTTATATGTTTACTTTTAATGTATATGCTTGCCTTATTAAAATCCTGAATCCCTAAAATAAAATAACACTTTTAACATAATCTGAATGGCTCTCTTTCTTTATAGTCTGAGCCAATCAGAGTCCTTGTGACTGGAGCAGCTGGTCAAATTGCATATTCACTGTTGTACAGCATCGGAAATGGATCTGTCTTTGGTAAAGACCAGGTGGGTGCATGTCTCAGACTCTTGGCATTAGTGTGAGAATGTCATTAATAAAACTGTATTTAGTGGCAAATAAATCATACTAAAGAGATAGGTAGCCCTGATAACTGTAATAGGCACATTGCTATAAATGAAAGCTGGTAAAGTATTTATATGCATTCCTAAAAACAGTTTAAAAATCAGGACTATTCCATGGACTTACGCTAACTTGGTACAACAGAGATGTCAGTCATCCAAAAGTGGCATAGTGTTAGATACCTGAGCTCTTAAAGTATTTATTACCATCAATTAATGGGCATTATATTCATGTAAACAAAAACTGCAAAAGGGCATTTTTGTGCTAAGTGACATGATCTACAGTGATGGATGCTGTCTTTGCTTTTTGGCAGCCTATAGTTCTTGTGCTGTTAGATATCACTCCCATGATGGGTGTTCTGGATGGGGTCCTAATGGAACTGCAAGATTGTGCCCTCCCCCTTCTGAAAGGTGAGTTGGAAAGGAAAGATTATATAATATCCTATGATGTTTAAAGACTCCCAATTAGATTTTTCCACAAAACTATTTTTGTTTTTGAACTACTATTTATCTTGTATTCTAGGAATAAGGGTAAACATGAGAAAAGGTCAATGCCAAGTAAATGCTGCTTTTTCCTCAACATATCTATATGTAGTTTATTTTAGTAATTAAGTAAAATGTTGCACAACTAAGGCTATATCCTAGAAATTGGTTGGTCAAATTGTGTATGGTCCATTCCATCTACCAGGATGAGATATAGTATGAGTTGGCTTAACTATGTTCCACCTATTTTGAGAAAACCTACAAAGAGTTCAACTAAGTTCCTTTGAGAATCTCTGAACTATATTCAAGTGTAACACAGAAGTCTTAACATTTTATTGAAAACTCTGTTAAACTGTCAGGTTAGGTTATAAACTAACTTGAATAGTTTTCTTTATATATTTTGATTGTGATCTTTTTCATTTGGTAAAGGTTAATTAAAATGACTCTTCTAGAAGTTTGCAGAAAACAATGTATTTATCTCCCAAGAAAAACTTTACTTGAAATTCATTTATCAGTTCAATGAACATTTACTGGAAGAGAAATTCTACCATCTCAATCATTTGGTTGCATAGTTCTAATAAAGAATATGTGACTGGGCCCCAACTTTTCTCTTTCCTTCTTGCTCCTTTTTTTTTTTTTTGCCATACCAGGGATTGAACTCGGGACCTTGTGCTTGCCAGGCAAGCGCCTGTTCTACTGAGCTAAATTCCCAGCCTATGGCTCCCTTTCTTTACACAACTCTTTTCCAAATCAACTTCTGTTGCTTTTTTCCATTTGCATTCCCTTCACTATTAAGTATCTTCTACTGGGTCTACTGGGGCAAACTTGCTCTCTGGTAGGTAGCTCGGGTTATGGTAGTGAATGGAAAGTTCAGCGGGTGTGAATGTGTGACTGGGAAGAAGTTATGTATTTGTGTCCTATACTGGTGTTCCTGCTTATGCTCAGCGGGGGACTTAAAAAGCCTGACTAACACAAATTCCTTGACTTAAAAATTTACCAATAATATGCCAAATAGCGGCCATGGCCTTTTTAACACAGTCAACAAAGGAGACCAAAGATACATGTTCTTTAATCAAAAAGCAAGTTGTGTATGTTTATTAGACTGACATTGTGGCAAAGTAGTTGAACTCTGTACTGACAGACTGGAATTACAACTTTACTATCTTATTATGGTGGTTGCTAATCTCTTTAAACCTCAGTGCCTTCATGTGTAAAACGAGAAGATTAACTTTATAATAATATAACTGTCTTAACATTATCCCTAGCATACTACTCAGTAAACACTTACTATATTTAAATTTGTGATAGGTATCTTAGGCCTTGAAGTTAATACAATGTAAAGGTTCAGTGAATGAGTTGCTCTTTATGTTATCTTTGGTAATAAATGTGAGTAACAGATGTTGCTTTGAAAGTTCTACCGTGCACCATGTAGGGTTAGGAAAGATAAAAATTTTTGAATTGAAATAAAAAGAAAATAAATTTGTTGACATTTCTACTGATGATATGTCCTGGAAAGGGTTATCAATCAGTGTAAGGTGTAATAGCAAACAACTGGCTATGGAGTTTAAGAATGAATGACTAGATTCAATGTGAAAAATAAAACTTCACACTTGGATATTTAAGGAGTTCTGAATATTGCCCACAGATGTTATTGCAACGGATAAAGAAGAAATCGCCTTCAAAGACCTGGATGTGGCTGTTCTTGTGGGCTCCATGCCAAGAAGGGAAGGCATGGAGAGGAAAGATTTACTGAAAGCAAATGTAAAGATCTTCAAAAGCCAGGGTGCAGCTTTGGATAAATATGCCAAAAAGTCAGTTAAGGTAATCAGTACTATACTTTATTAAGTTTTTCATTACTTGAATTTGAACGTTGTACTTTTAGCGTTTAAGTGAAAATTGTTTACCCCCTTTTTCTTCCCAATTCTATGCAAAGTTCAATAAGTATCGATCTCCCTTTCCAGATCTTTTTCTGTAAGTACAGAAATCTATAAGCACAAGTACTCAAAAAATTTGTTTACTACTATGACATGTAAATTTAGTATTGGTTCTGTAATTTATAAAGAAGACAACTTTCTGGTTGCCTCTTTGCTATGTGGAAGTACTTGTTCAGACATTTAGAGTTATGTAGGTAATGGTGAAGAAAAATCAATCTGACAAACAATTTTGTTTTCTACAGACTTCATTTTAAATTGTTTTTATTTTCTGTAGTTATTAACAGAAAATAATAAAAATATGTTGAGTAGAAATCCTCTGGTTTATTTGTAGAAAATTACAAGCTGTTCAAACTGCTAAAATCTAGGCTGCCTGGATTTGTGCTTTTCACAGTATTCCCACCACTACAAAATGTCCTTGTTGGAAGAGACATTCATCAGCTCTGGAGTACTTAGGGTCAGTGAAGTACTATCTAGCCACAGCTTTTCAAATGAGCCAATAAAAAGGTTAAAGTGTGTTATGTAAATAGAGAATCTAAAAAAAATGACAATGAGAATCAGCCTTTATAATATGCTTGTAATGTAGCTGGGTATTAGCTCAATGACGTAAGCACTTGCCTGGCAAGCACAAGGTAGCAAGTTTGATCCCTGGTACTGGAAAAAAAAAAAAAAAATGTTTGTAGTGTTTCTATAAATTTTGACAGTGTTTCAAAATAATATTTTTTAACTTATCATTTTAATAAAAAGCCACATAACTTAAAAGTCCATATATAGGATCTCCTGTTATAATTCATTGCTGACTAACCTTTCCCAATACAAAAATAACTTGAAGTGTTTTCTGCTAAAAAATGAACTCATTAGACCTGGGAGATGAGAGGGGTGGCAACATGTGTCGTAGCAAAAAGCACAGGAAATTTTAAAATAAGGCAAGTTTGAGAATACTTATTAATCATACAAATAATTTTTTTAAAGTAAACCCAAATAAAAGGAAAATTACATGAATAAATCAAGCCCATATATAGAGAGAGTCTTAAATTACTTGAAGTCTTTTGTTTGGATTTTTGAGTGTGTGGGGGGGGCGTAGGCAGATACATTCTCCGGTTCTGTTGGCACAAAAACAAAATATATATCTAAACATTGCTAAATGGAAAATGATTTATATGTGTAAAATGGCTCTATCAAAAAATAGTTTAAGCCAGGCATGGTGGCGCATGCCTGTAATCCCAGCACTCGAGAGGCTGAGGCAGGAGGATTGTTGTGAGTTCGAGATCAGTCTGAGCTACAAAGTGAGCTTAAGGCCAGCCTGAACTGCATAGTGAAACCCTGTCTCAAAAAGACAAAAAAATAAGTGCAATTAGTCACACCAAGTATTAACAAGGCAAGCAAAGTTTTTATTTTAGTTTTTTAGTTTTTCTTTTTTTTTTGTACACAAGGTCTCACTATGCAGCCCACATTCATAGTGATCCTCCTGCTTTCTGCCTCCCTAGTACTGGGATTACAGGCGTGCGCCACCACGCCCGGACTCCAATCACCGGCTCAGCACACCCTGTGCGGCAAGCAGAAGCAGGGATTGAACCCTGGCCGCTGCACTTACTTAAGCAAGCGCCTAGTCAGCTGAGCTATACCGCCGGCCCTAAGCAAAGTTTTTAAGAAAGGCGGGTAACATCTACATACTATAATGGGGTTTTTAATATATTTATCTCATATAAACTTAATATGTAATCTACTGGTTATGCATTTTTTCAGTCAAATTCTAAGATAATTTACTTAATAAAAATGTAGTTTGTAACTTCTGTGCCTCTCATGCGTCATAGGTGATCGTTGTGGGAAATCCAGCGAATACCAACTGCCTGACTGCCTCTAAGTCAGCTCCATCCATCCCAAAAGAGAACTTTAGTTGCTTGACTCGTTTGGATCACAACAGAGCTAAATCTCAAGTAAGAAAAATGACTTTTAAAATCTTAAATGGTACAAATTTTCAGCTTTAAAATGCTTTTAAAATCATTGAATTCTAGTCTTTCCTTTTTTTTTTCTTTTTTGTTTCTGTAGTAGGAAACCATTCCTTTTATTAAAGGTAAATTATTATTAAATGTATTAGACAATGTTTAAATATGTTCTAAGAAGCTGAAATTCACACTTAATTTTGTTTTTAACTATTTTAATTGCTAATGACAGTGAAATGAACTTATTGATAGTCTGTTGGAAATTAGCAGTAGTTACTGGTATAAGTAATTCACTTGATACTACATAACTTAATTTTTTCAGATTGAGATTATAAGAGAAAGTTTTTTGTGTACTTGGGTTATTCTGCTTTCTCCCTGCAGCTAAGCAATGAAGTTTAAATTTAATTTTAATAACATTTGTTTAGTTTCCAATTTTATATCATAATTTGTATGTGTCCATAAAGTTTCCTATTTTCACTACTTAAGAACAAAGATTTAAATTGTTGTAATTTTTTACCCTTTGGAACCTCAGAAAAATACTCCAAGAAGTTGGAGACCAGAAAATTAACAATAGCTTTTCAAAAAATTAGAAACCAGGCCATGCATACAGGCTCAATTTCCTAGGATTGCTCAGCTCTAACTGGTCATGGTGCCTTTGGGAGTCAGGTGAAAGTTTTTCTCAGACATAGCTTCTTTCCTTTTCCCTAGCACTTTTCTGGCCACCCCTCTTCATCCTTAGGTCATCACTGCCACATGATGTATGACAGTTGTGCTTTTCTTCTACATACGACCTCTTTATTTAGTGTCCAGAAAACTTTTAACCAGAAGATGGAATAAGGTCAAAGTTAAGAGAACACCATCTTAAACTAAGACTTAACTTCGTAATTCCTGAATGATAGAAAAAAGATTTTACATTTGTTATGCTTCTATTATAAGCTGAATGCCTTTTGTTTTTATAATAACTATAAGAGATACCTCATTATTATAGTTTTTTTACAGATAGGAAATCTGGGGCCCAGAGAGGTCAGAGAACCACCCTAAGTGATAAAGCTAAAATGATGGCACCTCCTAGCTTTGCCTAACTCAAAACAAACCCCTGTGCATGTTCTCAATCAGGAGTCACAATCTACTTCTGGCTTGTCACCTTGAGAAAGCATAGTCAAGCTATTAAATAGAATAATAATTATATCAACCTTAAAAGTGGTTATGAAATAAGATCCATTGTAAGCCATTAACAGGGTACCTGTCAAATACTCATACAATAGAAGTTAACTGTATAGTGGTTGTTGATTTTGTTTTCATTAAGCGATATACAGCCTGAAGTTGAAAAGAGCCACACCTTACGAACTTTGCCCTAAACACTCCACCTAATTTAGAAAGTCATTGGGTAGCAAAATACTATAAATATTTCCCTGAGGTTTCACAGTTTAGGCTGTGAGCACGATCTGGGGAAGAAATAGGAGTTTGTTTAAATGACTTGAGGCAAGATGTTGTATGAGTTACAGTTGTCATTTCTTCATTGCTGTTTTGTTACTTACTTAGTTCTTACAGGGGATAAAAGGTTAGATGACAACTCTGACATCTCTTTCTGTTGTTTCATCTGAGGTTTTGATAGAGGTAGACATTGGAATATTCTGCTTCCAGAGGTATTACCAAGTGCTGTTTTGTCCCAGTGCCTGAAATGATTTTTCTTACGAGGGCAAAAGTCAAGAATGAGCCGAGGGGAAAAGCTATCTCATCAGACTTTAACCATCCCTTCTGGCACACTTTCACGGTCTTCACAGGCCTTTGTTTAGGCACTGTTTCAACATGTCATTCTGGCACAGAGAGAGCTGTTAGGGAGTTTTTGAAGAAGCAGTTTTTCCCCCTTGTAAAAATTGTTTATTCAATGAGACAATAATAAACCCAATGTTATTTTTTTTCTTACATGAATGTTGACTGGTTTTATATAACTTGTTTTAAAACAGAAGTCTTAGCTGCATAGTAACTCTTTATCACCTGTAGAACTCCCCTGTAGTTGCAAACCAAAGCTCTGTGTATGCCTCCTGACAAGGTAATTTGACAATGATACCAGTTGGCTGGTATGAAGGGAAAGAAAATTACTGGGGCTGGGGAATTAGTCAAAGTCTTTAACAGATCTATATGACAGACATGAAAAGTGTCTTAAGAATCACGGAACAGTTATCCTGAGTGCATGTTAATTTAGACTAGCTCTAACATGAATTATAAAATGACATCTGTTGAGTGCAAAGTACCTGGCCTTTGCTGTCCAGACAGAACTAGATTAGCTAAAGAGATCAAAGGATCAAGACATGAACAAAGCAAGTAAAGGATGCCAAGGAGACTTGTGGGCTAGGGAGAGGCCTAGAGGCACTTTATCTTCATTTTACTTTAGAGTAGTTGAATCTGACATTTGGAGTGGTTATGAGCTCTTAAGTTTTTGATTAAAAGCATCTTGGGTTACTTGCCCAAGGTAATATAGATATGGGTATTCATAAATCTATAAATATTTTAAAATTATATATTTAACACTTTATTATAAAGTAGGCTTTGTGTTAGGATGACTTTGCCCGATTATAAGCTAAAACAAATGTTTTGCATACATTTAAGGCAAGCTTGGTTTTTAGGATGTTTACCAGGTTAGGTGTATTAAATTCATTTTCACTTAAATTATTTTCAACTTAAAATAATTTCAGAATATAATTGTATCATAACTCAAGGTGCATGTATCTATGTAGATGGATACATATATGGGTATAAATTTAACCTCTTTCTTTGGTGTATTAACCTAGTAAATGGGATCATTCTTGGGTAACATTACGTAAGTCTTTTCCTACTGTAAGACTTATTGAAAATTGATTTAAAATTATAAAAATTATTATATAATCTTATAAAATTTCCAGTAGGGCCAAGAATATGGCTCAGTGGCAAAGTGCCCATCTAGCAAGCACAAGGTCCTGACTTCAGTTCCTGGTACCAAAAAAAGTAAATATATTTTTTCAACTAAATGTGGGGAAAGTACCTAATGCACCTGATTTCACTGAAGTGCCAGGGAGTTATCTCCATGTAAGCTATATCAACAAAACAAAAGTCACATAGTTGTTGCTTTATATCTGATAAATCTACTATACCAATAAGTCAAACACAAACTATCAGATAGTCTGTCTTCATTGATATTCTACTTAAAACTTCTGCCCAAAAATATTTCATTAACACTGTGAATCTGTTTTATACAATTATCAAGCAATGAAATTTACATTTTTTATAAATCAGTGTAATTCATTATAGTCTTAAAATTTCAGAAGCATGCCAAGCGTGGTGATACACCACAAGTTCTGTAATCCCAGAATTTGGGAAGTTGAGACAATAGGATTACAGTGAGCTCAAAGTCAGTCTGCACTAAAAAGTGAGACTCTGTCTCAAAAAATAAAAAAACTCTGAAGATTTTTCATTTTTATTCTTAAGAAATTTTTTTCAAGCAAGTCACAGTTTGAGAGAGAACTCATTTCTCTAATTACTGTATTTCTCTTAAATTGGATTAGATTGCTCTTAAACTTGGTGTGACTGCTGATGATGTAAAGAATGTCATCATCTGGGGAAACCATTCCTCAACTCAATATCCAGATGTCAACCATGCCAAAGTGAAATTGCATGGAAAGGAAGTTGGTGTTTATGAAGCTCTGAAGGATGACAATTGGCTCAAGGGAGACTTCATCACGGTAAGAAAAGGCGTGAGTTAACAGCCAAGCATTAGTAACTCTGGAGAGATACACCACACTGCTGACCTAAGTGTATCCCCAAGCAGTGGAAGGGAAACCTCACAGAGAGCAGTTCTTTCATATTTGCTCTGAGCACTGAGTATGTTCTTTTGGTATTTCACAAAGCCAGTCACAATCCAATATGATCTAACCTGTTGTGGAACAAATGAAATTGTCAAAAGTGGGAAAAATTGGACCACAGTGTAATCATCTGGCTTTTCTTGTTTATTTTGTTTTGTTTTGTTTTAACCAAGATCCATTTCCTTATATAAAGTATGTTAAATATCCTATGGGAGTTTGTTCCTTTCTTTTTTGTGTGTGGGGGATTGTACTTTTCTTTCTTCAAAAAGTGAGACTGTCTTAAAAAAACCTCAGAAGCTTTTATATTTTTTTTCTTAAGAATTTTTCACACAGGTCACAATCTGAGAGAGAAATCATTTGTCTAATTACTCTATTTCTTAAATAGGAGTAGATTGCTCTTAAACTTGATGTGACTGCTAATGATGCTTCTAAGTGAATTAAGTTAGTAAGGTCAAGAGTAGGTAATTGCATGATTTTTAGAGAAGACATATTAAACTATGATTGTAGGCTTTCACCTCAGGGTCAACTTGGAACTGATAAATATTTTACTAGCACAGTCAAGTAACAGTGATGCTTCTGCCTGCTTCCACCTAGATTGTGCAGCAGCGCGGCGCAGCTGTCATCAAAGCTCGGAAACTATCCAGTGCAATGTCTGCTGCAAAAGCCATCGCAGACCACATCAGAAACATCTGGTTTGGAACCCCAGAGGTGAGAACTCAGTGATGTGCAGAGACCACTCTTTATTTTTGTTGTCTGATACTATAAAGTAAAAAGTCCCTACTTCACAGTCATGCCAATTAGGTTATTCCCAGCCCATCCAACTACAAACCAAGTAACCTCCAGAAAGTTACTTAACCTTTCTGAGATGTTTGTCATGTTACGTAGTATCACACAGGTGTGAAGATTAAGTGAGATTTTATGTGGAAAACCATTTTCTCCTTCACATCAGCTTTGAATCAGCTTCCTGAAGTTTATAATAAGAATTGTGTTTCTCTGACCTACTTTGCAGATAACTTGGAAGAGTAGAATGAGATAAAATGCATGAAAGTTATCTTGTGATAGAAATGCCAGGTGTTGGTCATCATTCTTTTACAGTAATGAAATTATGCACATAGTAAGAAAATCACCTGGTTTTATTTTATTAGCTCATGTGTTGATTGGTAAACTAATCTCTGTGCCCTGTGAGAATGTATAACTTGTTTTTCTAAGGGAGAGTTTGTGTCCATGGGTGTCTTCTCTGATGGCAACTGCTATGGTATTCCTGATGATCTGCTCTATTCATTCCCTGTTGTAATCAAGGTAAGGTGTTTTGAGGGGGGAAGTCCTTACATGTTTTTTCTCAAAAATGGAATAATTTGGTTTACAAAGTTAGTCTTTTACTAAATTAAACATTCTTTCTTAGTCTTTTTTGTCTATAACCATTTCAATTTATCAAAAGATTGAAAATAAACTACAGCGCAAGATTAAATACTTCTACTAGATATATTATTACTTCTCTTAATATCAGATTATACCTTATCTCTAAATAATATAGTGATCCTCAGTAGTGTTGTTCTTTATTATAACCTGACTAACTAATGTTAGTTTTTTTATAGGTTTTTTTATAGTTTTTCAAGATGATAGATTTTAGATTCAAATGTTGGCTTTTTATATAAAATTATATGTTAAGATTTGGATTCCTGCTTAATGGTTTGCTTCATGGTAGAGTTTTTACCTTCATGCAGAAAGGCCCTGGGCTTGCTCTCTGAAAAAATAAGTATGGATTTTATTTACTTTTTTAAAATTCAAACTTTAAAGTGGAATGCTTCTAGATATGAGTTCATACTAGATTGTTTCTTGCTGGAAGATTAATTGTAGTTTCATTGTAAATCTCTTTATTTCCAAACAGAATAAGACCTGGAAGTTTGTTGAAGGTCTCCCTATTAATGATTTCTCACGTGAGAAGATGGATCTTACTGCAAAAGAACTGGCAGAAGAAAAAGAAACTGCTTTTGAATTTCTGTCTTCAGCATGACTAGGCAAGCATTTTGATGTTACTAAATGCCCCAAAACTGAGGAATCTAAATGTCGTCTTTGACTGTAGTACCAAATGATGCTATACTTAAAAATTACTTGTGAAAAGTAACACATTTCAAAATTTGTGTGCTGCTTGGTATACATTTGTGAGTAAAAGTCTGTCATCATGCTGTTAGTGGTGTATTCTAAATAAAATATATTCAAGTGAACATGGCTGAGACTGAATCACTAACTAACATTTAGTACTTTTTCAGAAAACAAACTTGCTTCTTTCTCAGGGTGTTTAAAAGATTGTAATTTTTGTGGTTCTATTGTTTAAAAAAAATAGAAAGGGAAGACAAAGGCCTTGTTTGTATGTGCCTATAATCCCCACTACTCAGGAGGCTGAGGCAGGAGAATCACAAGTTTAAGGCAGATAACATAGCAAGACTCTCATCTAAAAAAGAGGGGAAGATTAGAAAATTGAAAAGTATTAACAAAATAAGGCATGAATCTCTGGTATTATTTTATATTTAAATAGGATAGGAAAACCTATGTCGTTATAATTAATTTGTCTATTTTACAATGTATTTTTAAATATCCACCATAGGCAAACATGTGTTTCTAAAATCTTGAAAATTAGTTCATGTTTTCTGGATGATTTTATTTTAAAATTATCTGCCCAATAGGTTACAAATGATACTCTGTTAACAGTTTTATGCCATTGGATGAAATTAGAACATTCATTTTTGTGATAGAAATGATAGCAATAAGTCTTTATGTGAAGTATTCCTCTGCGGCAAAGTAAGTATTTCCTTATATTTCATAACCAGTAAATGCCACAGAAACTTATGTTAGGGTTAATATTCACAATCCAAGTTTTTCACAAATAGTCCATGAGAACAGAAGGCACTGTATCTTTTGATCATTGTGCTTAATGCATTGCCCATACATAATAGGCCGAATATAGTGCTCTTCATAGATGCTCAAATACTTATTGGTTAGATTTATTATAACAGTGAGACTGGGATACTACAAGCCATATTTCTTTTCCAGCTGCTCCTTGCTTAAAATCTGCCAGTAAAGGGTACTAGAAGATTAGAAGGTAGAAGAAATCTTTCTTCCTTCCTCTTGGCTACCTCTTTCATTACCTTCTCTTTTCTGAACATAAGCCCGAAGAGAAGGGAAACAAATGAATCAAATATCATCAGAAGAAGAGTTATTGGAAGCATTAGAAGCCTGAAAATTAATCTCATGTAAAATTAAAATAAAAGTACATGAAGAAAGTATGCATGGATGGCAATTATTGGAGAGATCTAGATTAGATATTAATGCTCCTACATGACATTTCACATCTTTTCTGTTTTCTCTGCTTAGGATGCTCTTCTCTGCTTCCCTTACATGCAAGTAGTCAATGTGTTTATTGATTAACAGTAACATCTGCAGAACTGTTTTAAGCATGCTTTTCCAGAAGTAGAAGTCAAGATGAGGTTTTGAAGATTCAGGTGCATGTGACTTGTTCAGGTAGTGCACACACAGAATGTCTCTAGGAAGAGGGGAAGCTAGGACAGGAAGGAGAAGGAAAGCACACCAGTACATTTAGCCAAGGCTGGCTCTGGCCTGAGTACATTAAGAAACTACTGAGGCAGGGTGCCTACAGCTTTCACACTTCCATACCCCTGAACTTTTGGGGAGTGGGTGAAAAATAATTCTCAGCCACACTTCTCTGCATTGCCAGCAAACTTTAGCAGCACCAGAAGAACTTCAGGGGCTGGATGTTATAGACAAAAGAAAATTAAAAGATGTGAAAAGGGTTTTAGTGAGAGCACCAGCATAATTCACTATCCCTACCAACTCCTTAGAGGCTCCTAATGAGGACTAGGTGAACTATCATTTTATAGCAAATGGAAAGAGCATTGTTGAAGCCAAACTACTGCACTTTGGTTTGCTAAGTATTTTGAACACATGTTCAAAATATTTTCCATGGATGGAAAATAGAAGCATAAACTCACCAGAGCTTCCTGAACTATCCTCTTGCCTCCTTCTCCTTTGTAAAGTCACCAAAGTCAGACCAACATGATGAGTCAGAAATTTGAATGAGTGGTGGACTTTGTCAAAAGACTTTTCTGCATCAATTGGGATAATCATGTGGTTTTTAGATTTCACTCTATTGATATAATATTACATTAACAGATTTTTGAATATTGAACCATCCTTGCATCCCTGGGATGAATCCTACCTGGTCATGATACATGATCTTTTTAATGATTTACTGTATTCTATTTGCTAGGATTTTATTGAAGATTTTTGCATCAATATTTATGAGGGAGATTGGCCTGTAGTTTTCTTTTTTAGTTGTCTTTCCCTCATTTGGGTATCAGTATAATACTAATCTCCAGGAATGATTTTGGGAGAACTGTTTCCTTTTCAATTTCATTGAAGAGTTTCAGGAGTGTAGGGGTTGTATCTTCTGTAAACTTCTCTTAGAATTCAGCTGTGAATCCATCAGGACCTGGACTTTTCTTTGTCGGCAGGCTTTTTATTACATTTCATATTTCATTGGCTGTTATTGGGTTATTGAGAGTTGTTTCCTAATCCACTGTGCCAGGTTATTTCTCTTTATTGTTGAATTGAGTCCATTTACATTGATGGTTATAATTGAGATGTATTGACATATTATTTACCTTCTGTTTTTTACTCCTTTCTGTCCTGTGTTTAATTGTTTGCCCTAGTTGGTTCCTTCTGTTCTTGTTGGTGGAGTTCTGATCAATTTAGTCCCTCTCTAGAACATCTTTCAGTAGTCTGTGTAGGGTTGGCTTTGTCATCATGAACTTCTTTAGTTATTCTTTGTCAAGTGAAATTATTTCACTTCTCCATCAAACTTGAAAGATAGTTTCACAAGGTATAGCAGTCTGGGCTGGAATTTGTTTACATAGAGGACTTGAAGTACTCTGCTCCATGCTCTTCTTGCCTTCATGGTTTGTGTAGAGAAGTTGGCCATAATTCTGATGGATTTTCCTTTGAATGTGATCTGCTTCTTTTCTCTAGCAGCTTTCAGTATTATTATTATTATTGTGCTGGATTTCTGGGATCTTGGTGTGTTTTCAATTAGGTTGAAGATTTTCAGTGTTCTGTATGCTTCGGTAACCTGAATGTCAGATTGTTTCCTTGTATTTGGGGAGCTTTTTGCTATTACTTCTGCCTATTTTCTTTTTATATCATTTGTATTGACTCCGTCTTCCTCATTGATGCCTATTAGTCTCACACTGTTCATCTGTGCATTGTCTTGCAGGTGATGAATTATTTTTTCCTGCATCCTCATTGTATTTAACAGATCCTTTCTTACCTTTTCACTAGCTGCACTATTGTCTTCAAAATCTGAAATTCTGTCTTCACTTTCACTCAAACAGTTTTGCAGGCTTGTGATTGAGATTTTAAGTTTCTCTATATCTCTTTGACTCTGCTTCATGCAGTCTATTTCCTTCCTGTATTGCTCATTCAAGGAATCTATCATTTTTCTAATCTTCTCTATTTTTTCATCAATGTCTTCTTTAGAGGCAGTTATCAATTCTTCTACTGCAGAGTTTTTGTCAGATTGATTTTCCTCCATATGTTTCTGCATTTGATTCTTTACTTCAGATGCAGTAAATTCAGGGATTTCTTTTTTATTTCAGAATTTAATTCTTCTTTGAGTTCCTTTATAGCTGTCTACTGTTGTTTCTTTACTTCTGAAGCTATTCATTCGTACATTTCAAATGAGCTAGCGTCCTCTGCACTTGTTCTGGGTGGGTTCAAGGCTGACATTGCATTTTGCTCCTTTTCTTTATCATTTCACATAGCACTGACCTCTGATTTTTGGTGTAGAGCTTTGGTGTAGTTATAACCTTAGCACCTGCTGAAATTCTAGTGTAGATCTATTAAGTTTGAGTTTATGCAGTTATGCCTGGTTTGGGTCTAGTGGTTGTGTTCAGCTCCTTCCTATTGCAGGCCTTAACCATGAACCTGTTGTGCCCCTCTGGCACAACAGTGAACCTGTGATGCCCCTCTGTTGTGTCCCTGTGCTAGGGCACACAGGGGAGTGCAGAAGCTCTCTCACACACTAGCCACGCCTGAGCTTGGTCTGGATCTCGGAGTCCCAAGACCGTTACAGAAGTTCTCACTCACTGGGCAGGGTTAGGAGCGCAGACTTCGGAGGGGTGGAGAGGTCCTGAGGGCATGGTAGAGTATCTCACTCACACAGCATGCCTGAGTTTTGGTCCAGAGAGGTCCCGCAGGCAGGATTGAATTTTAAAAGCTATTGGAGTAGAACAACAAATTTAATAGAATTACTGCACGTTTCTCATCATAAATCTTCAAACTCAGGAAATCCAGGTTCTCTAAGCCCTAAAATAAAACAACTTTCCACCCAGATTAATATATTCTGAAAAAAAAGCTTTCAAAATTCCTGGTGAAATTAGGACCCTTAACAGTAAAGAGCACATTGAATAATTCATAACCACCAAACTGGTAGTATAAAAAATATGCAAGAAAAACAGCACAGAGATAATGAAGACATCAATATGAATGAGCAATCTTGGGATAAATACAGTAAGCAAGGTGCATGGTTAAGCAAAAAAAAAAATCAATAATAGAAACAACAGTAGGATAAGTATCCATCAATACTTTTCTCCATCAATATAAATGGTTTTGTCTCTTCAAACAAATGAAACACATCAGCACATTGGATCAAGAAAAAATTCTGCATATAATAAACATACTTAATCTTCAAAGAATTATTTATATTAAAAATAAAAGGAGTGAAAATAATTTTTCATATAACCAGAGCCCCAAAGCAAGGAGGAGTAGCTACACTGTTTTCCAACAAGTGGACTTCAAGCCAAAACTGGTCAGGAGAGACAAAAATGTCTAGTAAAGGGAGGACCAACAGTAAGCAATGATATATAAATATATATGCATCAAATACTTGCACACTCAACTTCATAAAACAAATACTTTTAGACATAAAAGGTAAGTGTCAACACAATCATAGAAGAGGACATCAATTCTCCACTTTCACAAATAGATGCAATAAACAAAGAAATATCAGAGTTGAGATATCTCGAGAATGTTCTACCCAAGAGCAAAGAAATATACATTCTCTTTTTCTTTTGATTTTTAGTTTATTGAAGTACAAATATCAATGAGACAGTTTTGAGATACCTTGACAAGATGGATTTGATAAATTAATACATTGCAAACTGTTTTCATAGCATTTTGGTATCATAGAAGGTGCATACATGATATTATACTTACAGACATTATTATACCGTGTGTCTCTTATCAGCAAATTAAGAGAGTGTAGCTGTTTGCATATCTTAATTTTTATACTTCAATTACATCAAAGATTCAATAATTAATACTTTCTACCTTGTTATTTTCCTAGTGGTGGTCCATAGTACTAGAAGCAGACATAATATCCTATCCAACCACCATTAGTGCAAATCTTGCCTCTCATAGAATTATGTAGACGCATAGTGTTATCTATCCCAACTGTACGGTCCATACACACACATCATAATTCTTCTTTTCTATACCCCTTCCTTTGTCTGCACCTCTCAAAGATGGGCACTCCATTGTCATTCAACTAATTTAGGTGCCTGAACTCGATGACACAGTCCAACACAGTCCAGCATTCCACAACAATAGTGAGTTATCCGAAGAAGTTGTCGACCATAGCCATTTACAGCTCAACTTATTATTATGGCCCCACATTTTATACCTCATTTTTATACTTTTCTGCTGGATGGTTAAAACCTAGACAGAGCAAGACCTATAT
>PVKA01035347.1:7568-22791 GCA_004027165.1 Ctenomys sociabilis
AGGTGCATACATGATATTATATTTACAGATATTATTTTAGCAGATGTCTCTTATCAGTAAATTAAGAGTGTAGCTGCTTACTTATCTTATTTTTTATACCTGAATTATATCAAAAATTCAATAATTATTTTCCTAGTGGATGACCATAGTACTAGAAGCTGACATAATATCCTGTCCAACCACCATTAGTGCAGATCTTCCCTCTCATAGGATTATGTAGAAGCACGGTGTTATCTATCCTCACTGTACTGTCTATACACACACATGATTCCTCCTTTCTATACCCCTTCCTTTGTCTACACCTGTCAGAGATAGGCACTCCATTGTCATTTAACAAATTTAGGTGCTTGAACTCAACAACGCAATCCAACACAGTCCAGCATTCCTCTACAATAGTGAGTTATCCAAAGAAGTTGTCGACCATTCCATTCCATTCTTTCCCTCTTGTGTTCTACAGTTTTCAAAAAATTGAGTGATTATTCTTGGCCCTCCAGCCTCTGTTCTACTGTATTTGCTTTCATTCATCTCTCTATCTTGCCCTCTATCCACCTTAGTGACTGCCCCAACAAGGTAAAAGCACTCCACTAAAGGGAAAATCATTGTATACATCTTCCTAATATATGTATTATTTTGTTATAAAACTGCAGAATTTGCTCCTGTAACTAATGGTATCAGGCTAGCAATTATCATAATTTGTCAGTTACTAGCCTATTTTTAGCCATTGTTAGCTATACATATCTATTGTTATTGCTAACTGTATTACTTCAGCCAGGACACTATACCCATTATGATCAGTTTCAGTCCCCCATATGACAACTGTGATTGTGAGGGGTCATACCCACACACCACTGTAGTCCAGTTCCAAAGTACTATGTCCTGAGCCAAATATATAGCAACTTCTCATCTTTAATACAGTGGGAGGGTAGGGTCCTGGGATAGAGACAAAGACTAAGAACCACCTATATCTGAAAGACATGCTTGAGGAACAGATATTTCCTAAGGAAGCCTTGATACTAGGGATAAAGTATAATATAAAAAAAAATCTGAGAACATCAACACAAAAACAAAACAAAACAAAATAAAATAATCTAAAACATAAATGACTAAGACTAAGAAGGAAATTTATAGCTCTGAATTCTCACACCAGGAAAACAGAACAAGCTCAAATACATAACCTATTGTTGAACCTCACACTCTTAAGAAGAACAAATCAAACCCAAAGGTCATATGAGGGAAGAAATTATTAAAATAAGAGCAAAAACTAGTACAATTCATACTAAAAATGCAAGGAATCAATAAGTTGAAGTGTCTATTGCTTAAAAGATTAAATAAGATCGATGAAACCTTATGCAACCTCATCAAAAAGAGGAAAGAAGACTCTAATCCAAGGAATTAGAAATGAAAAGGGGGGAAAGCCTAACTGCACAGGAATCCAAAAGATCATCAGTATCTTCTTTGAAAAACTGTACACTAATAAAATGGAAAACACAGAAGAAACAGACAGATTCTTAGACACATATGAATTGCCAAAACTCAATCAAGAAGATGTAAAATTTCTAAATAACCCAATGTCAGTCAGCGAAATTGAAAATGCAATTAAAGACTTATAAAAATGAAAAGCTCAGTTCCTAATGGATTCACTGTTGAAACTTTTTTAAGAGAACGAAACATTTATTGAGAGAAAGATAGTTTCTTACTAAAACATAAGATGGCCTGGACAGTGTGTTGCCCACCAACCCTGCTTCTCAAGGGTGTTTTATTGAACAAAACCATGAGGTAAGACAGCTTCAACCATACTATAGTCAACTTATAAGATTAGAAGAATAGTCACTTAGGTAATATTGCTCCAATGGGAAATCACAAGGTTGGTATCAGGTGGCATGATACTCTGGTGAACCAATAAAATTACAAGAAATGTAGTGGCTTAGGTAATGTTGATTAAATGTGGATCAAATGGGAAATCAAGTCAAATAGTAAGTGCACATGGGGCAGACAAAGAGGCTCCTGGAAGAGGTGGGTTAAGGAGGTTTTAATCCCATTCCAAGGTGACTGACCTCTATTTAGAATATGTGTCACAGCTATTCATCCCACAAGGAAGTGTATGGATGAATAGTTCCTCATTTTCTTGAAGTTTGGCCTTTAGTGAATATGCCTCCATCACAGCTGTCTTCTGCATTGACCTCTTAAGGCTCACCCTTGTCTGATTGCCACATTTTTATCTAACCTAGCTATCTATAATATTTTGTCCTCTTAAAAAGTATCACTAATTGCCATGAGAGTCTAAGGGGTGATTACTGGTCTGGCTCCTTCCAACTGAAGAGGCTTGTAGTTCTGATTGGAAGTCAGAGATATTCTAGAGAAGTTCTATCTAAGGGCCCATGATAGGTATCAGGCATTGTCATCTTGGGCATATGTACAGCTTTAAGTCTGGAGGAGACAAAGCCAAAGAAACAGTTAAGTATGCATGGACCAAATAGTAAGATCAACAGCATAATTTTGAATATAGTCAACAAAGGTTTCCAGCAGAAGGAGCCATTAATGGTTTTCCATAGAAAGCCTAAGAGAAGGTTCATGACAATTCAGAATCTGATACATCATTAATCTGTCATCCAATATCTTGAACCACTACTGAGATATTAGAGGAAGAATCAGGAATGTACACAACATTCAGCTTTTTTTTTTCCATTTCTTAGTATTTTAATGAGCCCCCTGTCCAATAGCTTCAAGCTACCAGGACACAGGCCCCCCCAACACCCTTAATCTTCTCCTCAGCTCTTCTGCTGAAGAATTTAGCTTTCACGATGACAGGCTGCTTTGGGAGCTTTCCCTTCCCAAGAACTTTGTAGTAGCCCGATCGCACTACATCAATGATGGGAGCTACTCCAGTCTTGTTTTTGGCAGCATTTACTCTTGTCTGCTCACTGACCAATGTCCACAATTTATCAAGGTTGACAGTTGGGCAGAAGCTCTGGTTTCTCTTTAAGTGGTAATGCCTCATACCAACCTTACCAAAGTAACCTGGGTGATATTTGTCGAAGTTGATCCTGTGATGATGCATGCCACCAGCATTACCCCGGCCTCCGGGGTGCTTCCGGTGCTTGCCGATGCGGCCATGGCCGTGGCTCACATGGCCCCGAAGTTTCCGAGTCTTCCTTAGTCTAGAGGGCATGTCGGCGGCCGAGACGAAAAGGCGCAATGTATTATTGTTGTAACTTTCCTACTAACTTGCTTTGAAACTGTCTCATTGCTATTTGTGTCTCAATAAAATTAATTTTAAAAAGAATAGAAAATAAAAGAAATGAAAATGACAAATAAATATATGAAAACATTTTCAGTATTATTTATCATTCAAGAAATGTGAATTAAAACAATCCTAAGATTCCATCTCACACCAGAAAGAATGACTAGCATAAAGAAGTCAACCAACAGCAAAAATTGAAAAAATGAAATAATAAATTTTACTACAATTAATTCTAAATAAAATACTTGAATAAAATTAGCTTGTACAACACTGAAGACTCTTGCAGACTCAGAAATGGCACAAACATGGTCTAAAATGTTTGTTAAAAGCATGAAAAAGGTGATGCTCCATATTAAGTGACATAAACATACCAGCACTTGTGTCAGGGAATGGAAGAAGAAGATCTTAAGAGTTCTGGATAAGGTATGTCAAAGCGGATAGATTGTAACATAAGACCAGAAAATCTACTGGATGTCTTACTGTGTCAGGAGGATTGGAGGACATTATTACCAGGCAATAATAAATATCTAATGGGGAAGCAACAATGTCATTAATAAATTAGGTAATAGCCTTTCCATGTAGACCTGGGCAGAGGGTAAAAGATACAGAAAGACCAGTCACAATGGGCAGGCTAGGTCGTTGTTATAAGTCAGGCCACTTGTCAGCAGCTGACCAGAAGAAGGTAGGGGAAGGCAGGAAGTGCTATAAAAAGTGATAGAAAAATGGTGGCTAGAAGAGCCTGACCTGTGAACACAGTTCATAGAAAAAGCTTCAGTGGACATGAACTACATGGCAGTCACAGGACTCTCAGCTATACTATCAAGAAATCTGTTGATGATAGCCACCCTGCCAGCTAGAGTTATTCTATGACTAAGCCCCATTTCAGAATTCAGAAATCACTGATTGAGAGAGAAGTCAGGTCTCCCAGAGAAATACCCAGGAGCACCATGGCAAACACACCAGGAAAAACTGTCCCAGCTTCTTCCTAAAGAGGCCTAGACAATTGTCTGAGAAACCCATGGGAAATGCCTAGCCTAGAAAATACCTTAGGAATTATTGACATACTCTGAGTACTTATGCCATCCTGTATCTAATTACTAACAAGACAGGAATTGAAAATTCACAGGCCCCAACTCTGCAGGACCCTGGGAACTGTCTGCGATGGTTACACTTGGCTGACATGAGAAATGCCTAGATTAGCAAAGTACACTTCTAGGTGTGTCTGGGTGCAGCAGGACTTTTGTATCAATCTCTGCTTCCTTCTTCTCAAGCTCCTCCATGGCTCTCTGATTGCCATGTGCATGAATTGAGAAGCTTTTCTCTGCCACTTTCTTCCACTGTACTTTTGCCTTACCCCCCCCCACATGCTTTGAATTGAAACCTCAATAACCATGAGCTAAAATAAACATCTCCTCCTTGAAGTTACAGTTGTCAAGTATTTTTCCCCAATGGCAGACAGTTGACTAATATATCACACCACACCACCTCATAGTTCCAAAGAGGTAGCCTGAGCCTTTCTGTAGAACAGCATTATAACCCACCTCACCCTGCTAAACCCTGTTTCTTTTTCTTCCTTTCATGCTTCCCAGTCTTGGTGCACAGACTGGACATCCTGTTGCTTGCACTGTCCTTTCCACTCACACATTCATTCAACAGGCACTCAGAGGTTGAAACATCCCATCACTCTTCTCTTCAGGGTGGTTCTAACTAATGAGAGATGATCAATCTCTCCTACTGGAGCTGAGCAGGACTAACAGGCTGACTAACTGCTGTTCCCCTGGGGGACTTACTTTATCCAATGACTAGAAAAGACTGAAGCACCCTCCCTCTTGGGTTGGATATGAACTGCTCATCAGAGAGCTAGAAACCTCCTCAAGACCTCTAAGGGGGTGCCAAAACTCTTGAGAGAATGCCTTCCTGTCAGGACCTGGAGAAGCTCCTGCTCCATTTATGAGGGCCATGACCACTAACCAAAGAAGTCAGCACAGTTGGTCTTCCCAGCTGACACACGAGATGCAATGGTGAAGAGAAACACTGAAATGGCATCCAGGATTTGTTATAGTTGTCTATTTGTTCCCCCGAAGGCCTCATGCAGTCATTGGGGCAGGCTTCTAGAAGTTGTGATTAATTAATGATCCAATGCTGGGATTGTGGGTGTAAGTACTACACTTGACCAGGCATGGATAGAGGCCTTTTCTCTGCTGCTACTGCTGCTGTTGCTGCTGCTGTTGTTGCTCCTGCTCCTGCTGCTGCTCCTTTTCCCTTTGCTCTTTTTTATTATGATTATTTTTTATTGAAGAACAAATAGCAATGAGACAGTTTCAAGACAAATTAACAGTTAAGATTCAATAAATTAATACACTGCAAAATGTTTTCATAATGTTTTTGTGTCATACAAGGTGCATACATATTACGCTTATAGGCATTTTTATAGCAGATGTCTCTAATCAGTGAATGAAGAGAGTGTAGCTGTTTACCTATCATTTTATAGCTGAATTATATCACAGATTCAATAATTAATACTTTCTACCTTGTTATTTTCCTAGTGGTTGTCCATAGTACTAGAAGCCAACATAATATCTTGTCCAACCACTATTAGTGCAAATCTTTCTTCTCATAGAATTATGCAGAAGCACAGCATATTTATTCTAACTATACTGTTTAGGCACACACATCATGATTCTTCCTTTGTATACCTCTTTTTTTGTCTACACCTGTCAAAGATGAGCACTCCATTGTCATTAAACCAATTTAGGTGCCTGAACTCGGTGACACAATCCAACACAGTCCAGCATTCTGCAATAGTGAGTTATCTGAAGAAGTTGTTGACTATAGCCATTTACAGCTCAACTTATTATTATGGCCCCAAGTTATATACCTCATTTTTATACTTTTCTGCTGGATGGCTAATACCGAGATAGATCAAGACCTATATACCAAAAGATGTAGCTTTTGTGTCTGATGAGGTCAGTCAAGTCCCCCCAGGGTTTATCTTGTAATACTGTACCTTACTCTGTACATCCTTTGTCTGTGTCATCCATGCGGATGAGTCACAGCCAATGCTTGACCAGTTTGCTCTCTATGAGAGCCTGAGAGAAAGTTTTCTCTCCATGTGACTCTCCCCAGGCACACTATACATCATCAACCTCTTTTCTCTGTGGCTCCATAATCTCCTTGATCAGATGTTTTCTGCCACCATGAACTGCTGCCCTCTTCCATGTGCCACTTTGCCTTGGCACCAGCTGAGTATGGACTGAAACTAACACAAACTATGAGCTAAATAAATCTTGCCCTCCTAAATTTTGGGTGTTGGGTATTTTGTCCCAGCAATGAGAGAAAAGTAACAAACAGAGACAGATTCATTTACAGCAATGGGCACTTACCTGGATTATTCCCAGAATATCAGAACCTGAAGGCTCAGAATGGGAGGTTTTATGGCACTGTTTGCAAAAACAGTGCACCGAGGCAGAGTACTTGGCTGTCTTTGATTGGTTCATACAACATGCATCATAGTTAGCAGCTATGAATCACAGTGATCAGCTGTTTCCAGGAGACAGTGACAACAGGAACTATAAAGGGAACTATGACCTGGACAGCTAAGAGAGTGCCTGGGGCACTTTCTACTACAAGATCATGTCACATTAAATATCCTAATCTCCTTTTCAGAGTTTCCCAGGTTAACAATCAACAACATTCAGAAAATCTGCAGAAGAAATAAGAAGTGAGTCATTCTTTATGCTAGGATCTTCCATTTACTAGTCCCGATAGCTTCATTTTTGCCCTGCCTTGTGGATGTCACTGACATCCACTTGCTTGCTGGTGTCTAATGATCCCAGCTCCATTACTCTCTGACCACAGGCTAGGCCATGGCTACAATCCTCATCTGAAGAATTCATCTCCATAGGGTGCTACTCTTCCAGAGAATTGTAGTTCTACCCAAGTTCCTCATTTGACAGCCCAATGCATACATACTCTTCACTCCTGTGTTGCCAATTTACCTCTAAAAGAAATATCTGTCATCTACTCCTGCAGCCTCATTCACCTTGTTTCCTTATCCCTGCCCACATGTTTCTTTGAAAAGGGTCCTACATTAGCCTCTTCTTTCTGGCCATACTTCATTTGCCATCTACTTTATGCTGTCTTTGTGCCCTGATACACAGACTGCCACTTTATTTGATATGAAGACTTAGTCAAGAACCAAGGGGCCTCTCATACCCTTCCTTTGCAATTCTCTTCACCTTCCCACACAGGTCTTCTTCACACTAGCTTATTTCAGGGTTGACAAGGAGTTAAAAATAGCAACAACAGCAGCAGGTTTTTTTTTTTTTTCTCCATCTGTGTATGTTTGAAGTAGATGGTGAATACACATACTGCATTTTGACCAATTTTATTCCTCCAGTACTCTCACTTCCCCTCTCCCTTCTTCCCCAGACCCTCTTCCCATCCCTACAGAGTCCACCTCCCTCTTTCTTAACAATACTCATTATTTTGTCCTTTAAGCTTTTGATATTTTGGGTCTCTCATGTTAGAAATACCATGAGATATCTAACACTATATGATAAACTTATTTCATTCAGCATTATAATCCCGAGATCCATCTATTTTGATTCAAAATTATCCTTATGTGTGGCTCAATAGTATTCTATTTTGCATATGCATACCACATTTTCTTCATCCACTCATCAGTAATGGGACATACAGGCTAGTTCCATAATGTAGTTCTAGCAAGTTGTGCACTGTCAGCATGGCAATGCATTTGTCACTGTAGTAGGCTGACTTTAGCACTTCTGAGCATGTGCCCTGGAGAGACATAACAGTGTCAAATGGAATTTCTATTTTTAGTTTTTTGGAGAAATCTTCATACTGATTTTAAAAGTGATTGTGCTCATTTGCATTTTGACCTAGAATGTATAAGTGTTCCTTTTTTCCCCATAATCTCACTTACTTTTGAAGTCCTTAATAATGGTCATTTTCAACAGAGTAATGTGGATTCTCAGTGATGTTTTCATTTGCATTTCCTTGCTTAATGTTTTTTCATATACCTATTGACCATTTGTGTTGTGAAGTGTCTATTAATGTCAGTTGCCCATTTTTGATTGGGTCTTTCGTTTTTGGTGGTTAATTGTGTGAAGTCTTCATACATTCAAGTATTAAATCTCCCTTTGAGAAGTATCTGACAAAAATTTTCGCCATTCTGTAGGCTTTTGCTTCACTTTGTTCATTGTTTCTTATGTTGTGCATAAGTTTTTCAACTTAACATGATCACATTTGTTCATTCTAGGAATTATTTCTAGTGCAACTAGTGTTTCATTTGGGGAGAAGTCTTTGCTTGTCTATGTCTCTGTGAATTTAATTAAATTTTTCTTCCAGTAAACTCAGAGTTTCCATTCGTATGTTTCCTTCCAGTAGATTCAGTATTTCAGTTTGCATTTTTTTCTTCCAAGGAGTTCAGGGTTTCCATTTGTATATATAGGCTTTTGTCCCGTTTTTATTTGACTTTAGAGCAGAGTAAGAAATATGGATCAAGAGTGGTTCTTCTGTGTGTGGATAACCAGTTTTCTCAGCAACACTGTTTAAAGTCTTTCCTCTAGCATATATTTTTTTGTATCTTTGTCACAACTCATCTGGCTTCAGGTACTTAGAGCTGTTTCTGCAGCCTCTGTTCTAGTGCACTTATTAATGTGTCTGTTTCTCCGGCACTAGTGTGCTGGTTTTGCAACTTTCACTTGGTAGAATAACGAGATGTCTGGGATCTTAATGTTCCTTGTCTTGCTCTTGTTGCCTATGATTACCTGACTGTTCTAGCTCTCTTCTATTTCCATCTAAATCCTAGAATTATTTTTTTTATTTTTATTTTATTGAAGTACAAATATAAATGAGACAGTTTTAAGATACCTTGACAAGATGGATTTGATAAATTAATACATTGCAAACTGTTTTCATAATGTTTTGGTATCATAGAAGGTGCATACATGATATTATACTTACAGACATTATTATAGCAGATGTCTCTTATCAGTAAATTAAGAGTGTAGCTGTTTGTGATTCTTATTTTTTATGCCTGAATTACATCAAAGATCCAATAATTAATACTTTCTACCTTGTTATTTTCCTAGTGGTTGTCCATAGTACTAGAAGCCTACATAATATCCTGTCCAGCAACCACTAGTACAAATCTTGCCTCTCATGGAATTATGTAGAAGCACAGCGTTATCCCAACTGTACTGTCCATACACACACACAACGTGATTCTTCCTTTCTATACCCCTTCCTTTGTCTATACCTGTCAAATATAGGCACTCCATTGTCATTCAACTAATTTAGGTGCCTGAATTCAATGATACAATCCAACACAGTCCAGCATTCCACAACAATAGTGAGTTATCTGAAGAAGTTGTGGACCATAGCCATTTACAGCACAACTTATTCTTATGGCCCTGTGGTATATACCTCATTTTTATACTTTTTTGCTGGATGGTTAAGACCTAGATAGAGCAAGACCTATATACCAAAACATGTACTTTATGTTGCTTATGAGGTCAGTGAAGTCCCCTCAGGGTTTATCTTGTAGTCCTGTACATTATTCTGTAGATCCTTTGTCTGTGTCATCCATGTGGATGAGTCACACCCAATGCTTGACCAGTTTGCTCTCCATGAGAGCCTGAGAGAAAGTTTTCTCTCCATGTGACTCTCCCCAGGCACACGATAAAAATTTGATCTCTTTCCTCTGTGGCTCTATAATCTCCTTGTTCAGAAAATTTGGAGCTCAACTGAGTTTCATGCTGTTGCAGTACAGGTTCTCCTATGTCCTGAGTCTTCACTGACCTTGAAAGGCTAGGGACAAAATGTTGGCTGGCCTTGTGGCTCTTCTATTTCTCCAATTTTGTTCTGTGTACTTAGGTTGTTAACCATCCAGAAGAAAAGCTGATTAGTATCCTGCAGCATATGCCATTCACTTTGCCTTATCTGACTCAATTGTTTTTAGTTGTTGTTGTACATTTCCATTTGTATTTCTTCTTTTCGCTTCTTATACTAGGGAGACTACACTATATTTACACATGTGTGTCTGGTTTATTTCACTTATAAGTATATGTTCAAGTGGCATACACTTTAATATAAATGCTTCAAGTTTATCATTCTTAATAGCTGAGTAATACTCCATTATATAGAAATACCACATCTTTTGCAACCATTCCTCATGTGATGGGCATCTTGGTTGTTTCCAAGATTTTGCTATCACAAATTGTGCTGCTATAAACATAGGTGCACATATATCACTATGACACAATGTTTTCAGTTCCTCTGGGAAAATTCCCAGTAGGGGGATAGCCAGCTTGAATGGGATTTCTAGTCCTACTCTTTTGAGGAGTCTCCACACTGACCTCCACAATGGTTGTACCAGTCTACATTCCCACCTGCAGTGGAAAAGTGTTCCCTTTTCCCCAAAACCTCTCCAACATTTGTTGTTGGTTGACTTCCTTATGATAGCCATTCTTTCTGGAGTGAGATGGTATCTTAGTGTTGTTTTTATTTGCATTTCACAAATGGCTAGCAATGTGGAGCATTTTTTCATATATTTATTTGCTTCTTCAATTTTGTCCTCTGAAAAGTGTGTATTCATCTCAGATGCCCATTTCTGAACTGGGTCTTTAAATTTGAGGCCCCTGTTATATCTTACTTCTTTATATATTCTACACAGCAGACCTCTGTCTGATTGCTAATTGGTTAGGATTTTTTTCAAAATTTGTGGGTTGTCTTTTCACTCTGTTGACAGTTTCTTTTGACGTGCAGAAGCTCCTTAAGAAGAGTTGATCCCAGTTGTTGATTCTTTCAAGTGCTTCCCATGGGAATATATGTTTGTTTATGAACTCTATCTACCTCTATGTCTTCAAGAGTTCCTCCTACTTTCTCTTCCAGGAGATTGAGTGTTTCTGTTTTAATGTTTATATCTTTAATCCATTTTGACTTTAGCTTAGTGCATGGTGATAGAGATGGATCAAGTTTTATTTTTCGGCATGTAGAAAGCCAAGTTTTCCAGCACCATTTGTTAAAGAGGCTATCCTTCTTCCAGTAATTATGATTGGCCCCTCTGTTGAAGATCAGATGGCTGAGTGTGTTCGCAGATGCTTCTGCACCTTCTAATCTATTCCATTAATCCTCAGGTCTATGTTGTTGCCAATACCATGTTGATTTTATCACAGTGGCTTTGTAGTATAATTTCAAGTCAGGAATTGTGATGCCTCCTGCCTTGTCTTTATTGGCCAAGATTGCCTTTGCTATTCTAGGTCATTTGTGGTTCAAAATAAATTTTAGGAATGACTTCTCTATGTCTGGGAGGTATGTAGGTGGCAGTCTGACAGCGATTGCATTAAATCTGTACAGCAATTTTGGGAGTATGGCCATCTTCACGATGTTGGTTCTTCCTATCCAGGAGCATGGAATATCTTTCCTAGAATTATTTATTCTGTGAAAAAATGACAATGATTTTAATGTAGATTTCATTAAATTTATATATTTTATGGCCATCTTGATGTTGTTAGCTCTGCACATTCAAAAACAGGGGATGTCTTTCCAGTTTCTAATGTCCTCTTTTTTCAGAGCAATGTGGTTTTCGTTATATAGTTTTTTCTTTCCCTTGGGTAAGTGAATTCTGAGACAGTGAATTTTTAAAGCTGTAGTGAATAAGACTGATGTACAAAATGTTACTCATTTCTCTGTATTTGTTTTGTACCCTACCACTTGGCTGAATCTGTTATTGTCTCTAAAAGTCATCTGGTAAGTTTTTTTAGTTTCTTTATGTAAAGGATTATATCATCTTCAAATAAGACTTTTTACTTCTTCCTTTTTACTCAAATCTATTGCATTTCTTTCTCTTGTCCAAAGCTACCTTCCTTCTCTGACTGATGCTTCAAATACTATTAAAGAAGTGCTTTTCTCTTGCTCCTATTTTAGTGGGAATACTTTCAGTATTTTCCCATTTAGTATAGCATTGGCAGTAGGTCTGTAATAAATGGCCTGTATAATTTTAAAGTAGATCTTTTCTACCAATTTTTGTCAATTTTTTTTAAATCATGAATAGATGTTGGATTATGTCAATGGCTTTTTCTGTGTCTACTGAGAAGACATTGTGGTTTTTATCCTTACTTCTGTTTATGTGATTATTACATTTATTGATTTATGTGTATTCAGCATCCTAAAACCTATGAGATAAGGCCAACTTAGTCATAATGTATGATCTTTGTGAAACAATGATTTGTTGTATTCTATTTGTGAAATCCTGTTGAGGATTATTGCATTTGTGCTCCTTAAAGAAATTGGCCTACACATTTCTTGTGAGGTATTTGTCTGGTTTTGGCATCAGGGTGATGTTAACTTTGAAAGATAATTTTAGCAGTATCTCTTCTCTTTCTATTTCATGGAAGTTTGAGAAGTACTAATGTCAGTTCTTCCTTTAAGTTCTTGTAAATTTCAGCAGTGAATCCATCAAACACCAATTTTTTTAGTAGCTAGAAGATTTTATTACTGCCTCAATTTCATTGCCTGTTATTGAATATTCAGTTTTTTCTATGTTCTGTATTAAGTTATGGTAATCATATGCATCTAGGAATTTGCCTATTTCATCTAAATTTTCCAGTTTTTTAGACAATGGGCTTTTGAAATAGTTACAGTCCTCTGCAATTCAGTATTTTCCGTTTTAACTTTGCTTTTTTGGGTGTAATTGCATTCATATTAGTCTTTTGTTTCTTTTTTGTGGGTAAGTTTGGCTAATAGTTTCCTCTATTGTTTATATTTTTTGAAGAACTTCTTCAATTCACCGATTCTTTGTATTGTTTTTAGTCTCAGTTTCATTAATTTCCACTATGATCATTAAAATTTCCTTTCTTATCCCTGATACCACAAAAAAAAATTTCCTTTTTTGTACCAGTTTTGAACTTGTATTGCTCATGTTTTTGTAAGAACTTGAGGTATATCATTAGGTCATTTGTTTGAGATCCTTCTGTTTTTCTAATGTGGGCATTCACAACTGTGAACTTCATTGTATACCTTGGATTCTGGTATGTTGTATAGCTATTATCATGTAATTCTTCAAATGTTTTAATTTCTTCCTTCATTTCTTCTGTCACCTATGGATTATTCAAGAGTGCTTTGCTTATTCTCCATATACTGTCATAATTTCTGTGGTTCATCTTGCCAATGACTCCAATTTCTAGTGTACTACGATAAATGGCTTTATCATTTTAAGACAGATCTTTCTTTACCAATTTTTGTCAGTTTTTTAAATCATGAATAGATGTTGGATTACGTCAATGGCTTTTTCTGTGTTTACTGAGATGACATTGCGGTTTTTATCCTCTATTATTTTGAAAAAGTAATTTTGCTTCTTTTTTACTTATTTAAACATGCTTCATGGCCTAGTATGTGACCTATTTTGGAAAAAGTTCCATGTGCTATTGAGAAAACTGTATTTGGTTAATAGACAGTATATATTACAATTATCATTTAAGTCCCTCAGCTTGAAGATGTGGTTCCACTCCAAAATACCTTTGTTTATTTTTTTTTTGTCTACTTGATTTGTCTATTTGTAAATAGTAGGATGTCAAGATTCCTCACTACTACTGTACTGATGTTATCTGATTTTTTAGGTGCAGTAGTGTTTGTTTTATGGAGTTACATGTGCCAGTGTTCAATATATATATATCAGCTGTGTCTTACTATTGAACCATTCTCTTTATTAATATGTACTGACTTCTTTATCTTTTATGGTCAATTTGGACTTGAAGATCACTTTGCTGAAGATACAGTATGCACTCATGCTTGCTTTTAGCTCCCTGTTGTGTGGAATCTAATTTTCTTTTTTAAAATGTTTAGTCTATGAGCTTATCTAGGGATTAGATAGTTCTCTTGTGTGCATTATACAGCTGACTCTCGTTTTTGACCCAACCTGCCAGTCTGTGTCTTTTGTTTGAAAAGCTGAGAGCACTTACAGTGAGCATTAATACAGAAAGCTATTGAGTGATTCCTGTCATTGCATTATTATTCAGTCTTTCCATTATTTTTCTTGCTTAGATATTTATCTGCTTACCCACTTCAGAGTAAACCATTTCCTCATACACTTTAGTATTGTTGGCTTTAGTTTCCATGCCGGTGATACTCTTGAGTACTTTTTATAGCACTGGTTTGGTGGTCATGAATTTCTTAAGATGCTCTTTGTTGTGGGAAATCCTAGCGTCTCCATCAGTCTTGAAAGATAGTATTGTAGGATGTATTAATCTTGTTTGAAAGCTAAACATATTTGTTCTAGCTCTCCTGGTTTTTAAAATTCATGTTGAGAAATTTGCTATTCTAAGAAGTTTATGTTTATAAGTTAGATGTTGCTTTTCTGTAGGAGCTTTTAAAATTCAATCCTTGTGTATGACTTTTAGGTTTTTAAATTCTAATGAATTGCAGAGAGGTTCTTTTTTGATTGGCTATTTTAAGTTTTCTATGCCTGGTATACCTGTATATTAAACTCTTCCAATGCTTGGGAATTTTTCTCTCATGAATTCTGTGAAGATAACATTTTGTTCTGTCTTCCAATTTTTCTTTAACTTCTGTTATTCTTAGGTAAGACATCTTTAAGGTTCCTACCAGTCGTTGGCTGCATTTGCAATAATTTCTTCTTATTTCTAAGGTATCACTTAGTATATGCCTCCTGCATCAGTTCTATCTCCCACAGTAACTCTCTCTAATTTTTATCTTCTGAATTTCTGTTTGATGTTTTCTCATGGACTTCAATGCTTTACTGAGCCAGGCATTCATATTCATACCCCTTTGGCTAGTCCACCCAGCTAAATGGTACTGTCATTCACCTTGCCAATCCATTGAAAGGAAATCAGTTCAGTGATCATTTCATCAGTTAATACCATTATTTGTTTATTTACAGCATCTGAACATCTTATTTGTCTTTGTTTATTTGTTTATCCTGTCATATATTTTAGTCTT
>PVKA01035348.1:0-22692 GCA_004027165.1 Ctenomys sociabilis
TTGGACTGGAAATCTTCAGTCAAAATGTGTGAGTTCACTCAGAAAAGGGCTCAAGAATAGGAACGTCTTCTACACAATCCTTCAAACAGCCCTCCGACTTCAACTCACTATCCGCTACAGGCAACTACAAAACAGAAAAGGGGGGAAGTGGCGAGTGACTGGCTGAAGACGGATCACACCTGTGGGCTAGGGCAGGGCCAGCCTGAAGAGCAAGAGTGCCGGGGGTGAGCCACGTGAACAAGCTGCTCCACTCTGAGAACATGCGGTGCCCCGTCCACATGTTGCTAGGCAGGCTGCTAGGCAGTGGGGTGTCATGTGACATCCAACCTGCTGCGTGTATAAATCAACGTGCCGCCATGGTTGGGCAGTTCCTTTCCTTCCATCCAGGGAGAGGGAGAGCTTCACCTCACTAAGCTTTTTGTATTTTGACTCTTCCTTTTATTTCTCCGTCCTCCCACTGTCCTTCCCCTTAGGAATGTCAAGAGCTGCCCTGGACATGACATTGGGGGTCTCTGATTTAGGGCTGAGCACTGTAGTCCTCCCCTTGGTGGAGCCACCGCACGACCGTCCCTCACGCTATAGAAATGAGGTAGGCTACATATATAATTATAATTTTAAAAGTAGAAACTACCTTCAGAACACAAACCCAATTTTAAAATAATTTTTTAATTCCAAAGACACAATAAGTGGGCCAATCCCCTTTACCTGTAAATGGTTGTTGTCTCTTTTCCTTTCACCTGTGAGTAGACAGCATGTTTTCACCCTTCAGGTGGGCTGCAGATCTATCACCTGTGTAACTGTCGCCCTCCCCCCACAGAAACACTCACCTTTCCACTATGAATTAAACCCCTTTTCTACAGATTCAAAAGTTATATAGCTATCAACTCCCAAACATCCCATAAGTGGAGCCAGCCCCACTAGGAGATGCCTCTCCCACATGGGGGACTGTACTCCCTTTCTTTGCTTATGTGCTTTTACATTTTTGCCTAACATATCCCCTTATGTCTCTTACTGACATGCCCTGAAAATTCTCTTTGGTGTGGCTGGAATCAGCAAGCCTGCAACCTCTCCTACCCTGCCAGGTGGGTTTAGGCTCCTCCTCTGCTTTGGGAGCCTCCCAGGACCCTGCGCAGGGACGTTTCTCTTAGTGAGTCCGTGGCAGGAGGCAATGACTGCAGTAAGTCCATCTGAGGGCTTTGTATTGTTTTCTTTTTCCCTTATTTCCCAAACCTGTGCCCTTTCATACACAGTCTGTTTGTTTCTTTCTCTTCTCTCTCCTTTCTTACCCTCATCCTTCTCACTCACTCTCTCATCATGCTCTCCTCCATCTCTGTCTTTATATCTCTCACCTTCTGCTCCTTGATTCTCTTCTTCCTCTCTCTCTGTCTCTCTCTGTCTCCCTCCCTTCCTCTCTCTGTCTCTCTCTCACTGTCTCCCTCCCTCCCTCATTCTGTCTCTCTTGCTGTCTCTACAAACCTGGACAGCTTTGGTTTCCTCCTTTTCAGCACTAAGAGACTCTCTAATGACTAGAAAAAATGAGTTCCTGCATGAAAGTACTGAAGACCAGAAGCACCAGATCCCTCTCACCCCAAGTGGGAAGAGGTGTTGAGAGGAACCTTCACGATGAGTAGAGCTTCATTACGGTCTCTCTCACTTCAACAAATTCTGTTTCTGGGCCAGATGGAACTCATGCGTGGCCACCAGGGAGACTCAAAGACAGACTTACTCAGTGTATCAAGCCAAGTTTATCATGCAGCTGGCCTGGGAAACCTAATCCTGAGGCACAGTGGAGATCCTGAGCTAACACCCAAGGAAACACCCACCTTTGAAACCACTTGGGTCCTAAGCGATCCAAATTCAAGGAGAGTCTCTAAACTGATATTTTAACCCTTTTTCCTTCTTTTCACCACCCCCCAATACACACACACTGCCTCCCTCACTCTCACAGCCAGAGGATGTTAGCTCTGTCCCCGTGATAACACACTTTCCTTTTTGGGAGGCTAAGAATATGTCCTAAATTGTGTAGATCTGAGTGGTCACTCAGAGGCTACCTGATACTATCCTTGGGACCTGGTAAAATCTATGGACTTAAACCAAGAAGGAGCTCACTGGTTTTTTCTTCTTCTTTCCTCCCTAAATCTTCTTCTTATTCCTTCTCCTCTCATATACAGGCATTGATACTCTGGAAAACTCAAATCCTGTAACTTTATCTGATATTAGTCAGTAGGGAGAGACAGGGAGCTGGAGGGCAGAGAGGGATCCTTGGGAGCTGGGAAACTCAAGAAGTTTTCTCAGGGCTCTAGGAATAATTATGCTTCTGCCAAAGTGGGAGAGTAAAGTGACCTCTCAATGTGTCCCACCCATGTGCTGAAGCTGATGAAGGAGAAACCTCCTAGTCAAGGGGATTGTCACATACCAGAGGACAGGAGTCAACCATGTGCATTATGCAAAGAAAATAAAGTTATGCCCAAACTACTGGATTGACAAAGGCTCAAATTGCTAACAGTCCCTACTACTTTCCAGCAGGCTGCTCCACTAGGTAAACCTAAGGCTATAATGATTGTTAGAAAACAAAATGAAACAAGGTGGAGAAAGGAAGCTAGCTACCATTAGAGAAATAATCTCAGGAGACCTAGAAGAATACTGTAACAGGGATAGACAAGCTAGAGACCCAAGTGGGCCATGAAAGACCCACCTAGGATAGCTGTAAAGGGATGAAGTGGAGCTCTTTCCATGGTGAATGTGGTGGTATGAATCACCAACATGTGGCCCAGTGAAGGAAAGTATTTGTCTCCTCCCCCACATGAGCACAGCCCGAGCTGCAGGCTAAGGAGGAGGAGAGGGAAATGGCAGGGCTTCAGCCAGGTGTGACAAGTCACCAAGTCATGTCTATTTTCTTGTCCCACCATGTCAGCAGAACACCCAGAACAGAAGCTCCCCCATCTCTCTCACTCCTGTGTGTTGCAGGCTGGAAAGGAAGAGGGACTGTCAGGAATTTGAGCCTTTGTCAATCCAGTAGTTTGAGCACAAGTTTATTTTACTCAGTACCAGCACATGTGGTCAACAAGCATGGAGATGAGACCAAATGCTAAAAGAAAGTAACTGGGCAGGGGCTGGAGATATAGCTCAGTGGCATAAGCACCTGCCTGGCAAGTGCAAAGTTCTGAGTTTGATCCCTGGTACTGCAAAAAAAAAAAAAAAAAAAAAAAAAAAAAAAAAAAAAAAAAAAAAAAAAAAAAAAAAAAAAAAAAAAAAGAAAGAATAACTGGGCAAAGAAGACTACTAATATTTTCATAATTGCCCTTCAAGGTAACTAAGACCCAGGGCAAGATTAGGCCCCTCTAAAACAATCTTATAGCTCTTGTGAGTCACCAAACCTCCTAGTCAAGGGGATTGTCACATTCCAGAGGACAGGAGTCAACCATGTGCATTATGCTAAAAGGAAGTGAGGTGGGAGACCAGGGTACTGGCTGGGGAAGTAGGCATGACTTATTAAGGACAACACCCCATGCCATGTGGACAGAATGTTTCCAACACCTTGTATGTGGACTTCTCACAAGAACTGAAGCAGGATTTTTATTGGCCTCAACCTGAAGAAAAGGTGATACAAAAAGAGCTGTCACTGGGCTCTTCGCTGCTGTGTTTTTTCATAGTAGTTCACTGTCATGCTTTATAGTGCACTTATTTTCTTACATTTGCTTGGACCAAGCTTGTTTGGTCTTAAACACTCATCAGGAAAGTATTATACAGAAACAAGATAGATAGATAGATAGATAGATAGATAGATAGATAGATAGATAGATAGATAGATAGATAATAGATAGATAGATTAATACTGAACAGAAAACCAGGCTAAATATAAAAACAGGCTCCAAGCACTACAATAGCTCCTGCCGGCAGTTATCAGTAGCGCTTAAGACATTCTGGCATATGACCCCAAAAAATCATGATTCTCAGTTCCACTAGCCCTTTCAAAAATGAGTCTGTCAGCCTCTCTTAGTAAATTCCTGTAATTATTTGTTGTTGTTGTTGTGGAACCAGGGATTGAACTCAGACCCTTGTGCTTGCCAGGGAAGCGCTTATTCCACTGAGCCATCTCCCCGGCCCCCATGTTATTTGTTTATTGTACTTTTAAATACTACTTAGGTAAATATTTGATTTCTTGTATAGGGGCTTATAAAGTAATACAAATATTCCAGCCACTGATGTTTTTTACCTTTATGGTATGAATGAGTTTTATCTGTTAGCTTGTTCAGACTTTATATGTTTGTATCATTTAGAGGCAGTCACTACAAAAAGTCTTCAGATCTACAAAATAGAGGCCAGATACAGGTTCTAAGCCATACAGTACAATTTTTATGGCTCAGTGGTCATAAAAACATAGGTATCTTTTGATAGGCTTTAGAAGCAGCAACGATAGAGACAGTGGTGGCAGCGCAGCAAAGAAGCAGGAATAGGGGGAGGGAAAGCCTTTTATTAACTCCAAATACACAGACAGGACCAAGGGCAGGGAGGTGGGCAGATCCTCTGACCTGAGACAGGGAGCCTGAGACTTTATGGACTTTTGCCAGGGGTGGAGCTTGAGGAGGAGGTTTAGTGACATACAAGGAGCTGATTGGAGGCTCCCTTGTGGGGGCAGGAAAGGTCAAAGAAAGTTGTACCCAGGGCTGGAGTAAGGAAAGAGGAGGAAGTGGTCATTGGGAAGACAAGCTGTTGTTTCAAGGGCTTCAGCCATAGCAGACGACAACCATAATAATTCAGCAATTCATACTGGGGCCATAACCTATCATCTTTATTTAGTATATTCCATCGCCCTTGTATTAGGTTTCTTATTAACAAAACAGGAAGAAGTCTGTATACTCTTAAACTCTGTCTCTTGTAATTGGGTAAACACCTCAAAATAAAAGGATGTTAACACTGAAGATAAACAGCGTTATGTAAAATGCTATCTAATTTTGTCTGACTTCTACAACTTTTCTAGAGCCATTATTTCATCAAGATTCAAGTTTTAATTTTTGACCCCTGATTACTATTATTATTACTTTGTGGTCCAGGGGATTGAGTTTAGGACCTTGTGCTTGCCAGGCAAGTGCTTATTCTGCTGAGCTACCTTTCTCACCTGACCCCTGATTATTTAACATGTGTTCTGCTTCTGCACCAGTCTGGAAAGGTCATTTGAGACTTGGGTAGCCCAAATTTAAGGTAAGGGGCTGTGGGAATGGTCTGATGCCTTTACTATCTTAGCAGCATGAGGAGCAATCCTAAAAAAATACACAATATTGTTGCAGGCAGCAGAATTACATAGAAATATTTTTAGGCAGTCAGGTGGGGCCAGGCCCTCGAAAGAGATAATACAGGAGACAGGATGTCTGCAACTCTGGGAATGACTGGAGGCTCCTGCTGTGAACCAGACCTAAAGGCCAAACAGATGTTTAAAAATTAACAGCTGGGACTGATATTCTAAATAGGTAGCGATCCCCTGAAAAGACCCAAGTGAGTCACTAGCCCAACCCCTGAGGGGAAGAGACCCTGTCCTGTATGCATGGTATTCATGCCAGTTTACTACTTGACTCTGACTCACTTCCCCATTTGGTCCTGGGCCTAATCAACTTTACCTGAGCAATGGTGCTTGTCATCCCATTGGTTGACAATAGTTTTGTCCCACCCCACATCCATCTAGGCGACACACCTTCTCTACCTTAGTCCCACATGGTTTTGCCCTATAGAAATACCTGGAAAGAGACAGCTTCTTGGGCAACCCGCTGGGGGGTGGGGGGCTTCTGTCCCTCTCTGACAGGAGCTTTTGCATCCAATAAAGTTTTATCCTCAACCTCCCTTTGTTCCTAAAATTCATTCTTCGGTTTTAGAGAACATGAGCTCATCCAGCTCAGGTTGGGAGTTTTACTTGCCTGTATCAATATCACACAAAGCTATTAAATTTCCAGAAATTGTAGAACATAGACTATTTGTTTACATGTTCACTATGAATATGCAGGCCACCCCATGACATATGATATATCACTAGCAATCTAGGAAAAAGTCTGAGACCAGCTCTGGGAATTCTACATAGTTATAAAACAATGCTTAAATGCAAATAATTTATTTATGTTCTAGGCCTCTTTTCCAGACTATCAAAAGGTAATGATTTACCCAATAGCAAACTTATCTTCCTTTATTTCCTGTAAGTCAGAGAAGGCAAGGCTTTTGATCTTCTGTTAGGTAGGGGCAGTTCTCCTCTCCTCTACCTGAAGCTGCAACCAGAAAGCAAAATTTAAGGCCCCTAACATGGAAGTGTGTGGAGGTAAGGTAGGATATAAAAATAATAGCTCAAAGGAGATAAGAAATGTCACAATTTTAAAAATAGAAAGTATAGCTTCAACACATAAACTAAGCTTTAATTTTTTTATCCTTTTCTCTTAAGACACAACAGAACAGTTCCCTTCCACCTGCAAATGGTGGGAGCCACCTCTTTTCACCTGCAAATGGGCCCTTCTTTCCATGGGTTATAGTTCTTTCTCCTATGATGGGACTGTCCTGTGAATGGGCCACTGCCCTTCCCCACAGAAATAGCTGTCCCTTTCCTCTGTAAATTGAATACTCTTTCCACAGATTTACATGTTATGCAGATTTCAACTCCTAAATCTCTGGTAAATATATCCAGCCCCACACACCGGGCATCTCATTCTCTCTTAAGTGCCCCCATCTTATTTCTGCCTACTCCCTTCATGCCTCTGGCTGAGGCAGCCTGAGTATCCTTATTCTGTAATGAAAATCTGTGAACCATCCGGGGAATGGCACCTGCCTCACCAATGCAAGGTCCGAGTTCCATTCTGTTGTGGTTGTGTGTAGGTGTCCCTTGTAAGCCTTATGCATTTATGGGGCAGGCTTCTAGAGTCAGTGATTAATTCATGATCTAGTGCTGGGGTTGTGGGTGTGAGTGCTGCACCAGCCTGGGGCAGAGAGCCTGAACCCAACATAAGGGGGACAGACTTGCTCTCGTTGCCACTGCTGCTACTGCTCCTGCCCCTTTGCTCTTTGCTGTTTTCCACCCCCATGAACGGCTGCCCTCTGCCATGTGGCGCTCTGCCTTGGAGCCAGCTGAATATGGACTGAAACCTCCACAAACTGCTAAATAAGCCTTCTCTTCCTTATTTTTGAGTGTCAGGTATTTTGTCCCCAGCATCAAGGGAGAAGTAACCAAGACAGATTCCACTTCAAAAGAACTATGGGAAGTTCAGGTTTAGAGTTTTCATTTGGGGATCCTTCTAAGACCTTGTCTGGTGACATTCTAATCCACCTGTACTGAAATGCAATTACCTATGACCCAGGTACTCCAAATTTCTGGGTTATTCTGGGTGAAGTTAAAAATTCATTTAAGGCCTATCCGGATTTCAGTAATTTTAAGGAGGAGATATACCTAGAACACATATAAAATAGTTAAGTAAGGGCCAAGATGAGTAATAAATGCAGCAGTAATCCAAGGCAGGGAAAGGTCATCTTGGATTAAAGCAGTGGAGGAAGGTATTGTGTTTTCTTCGTTTTTTGTTGTTCTTGTATCTCTGGGTACCAAGCCCAGGGCCTTTGTGCATGGCAGCCAAGTGCTCTACCCCCTGAGTTGCACCCTTGCCAGAATGACTCCCTTCCTGAGCCTCACAGGATTGGTGTGTGCTATCTGATACTTAACCCTACTCTGTCCATCATGGTAATAGTTAATGTATTTACCTGAATTCCTCTCCAGATAGTGGGCCATGAACTTTCTAGCTAGCATCATTACAGAGTCTAAAGTAATTATTTTTTTTTAAAGTAAGTTCCCCATGGAGAGAGAAAATTATCTCTTTAAAAGCAAAGAGCCAGGGCCAGGGATATAACTCAGGGGAATAAATGCTTGCCTGGTAAGTGCAGGGTCCTGAGTTCGATGTCTGGTACCACCACACACAAAAAAGACAAGAGCCAAACAGTAGATCCATATTGGAACAGCAGAGGGTTTATCCCAGAGACAAAACTAGACAGTGGGCTGGCCAGAGAGCTTGGTGGACTAAAGCTTCTGTTTAGGCAGGCGCAGATATCCGGGTTCAACTCCCAACATGCAGTGCGGGCTCCACCTCTGGGGTGAGCTGAGAAGGCGACTGAGACTGGGCGTGATGGTACACACCTGTAATCCCAGTACTTGGGAAGCTGAAAACAGAAGGATCACGGAGTACAGTCTGTGTAGTGAGACCCTTTAGATCCTGTACTAAATACATTAAAAAAAAAAAAACTAGACAGAAAGGCATAGAGTAGTATTGTGAAGGCTAAACTGAACGAAACTACTGAAGCTGTCTCAAAAACGATACTTTCAACGATGCATTATCTGGTAACATACATTTTTCCAGGAAGGGTTTTAAACTTCAGTCCAAGTGAAATCAGATCAAAAAGAGTGATATTAGGGCATTAAGAAACCTTGAACATTTTGAGAAAAATGCCTTCCTCAGTGACTCATTTATCCAGCTATTACTTTTGGCCATGGAGAGCCTTTGGGGAAAAATAAAACAACTGCAAATATGTCATGAAGCCACTGTTAGTAAAAATGTTCATTTAAGGGCTTCAGCCCTTAAATACAGCTGATGATAGAGAGCTTGTCCAGTGTGAATGAGGCCCTGGGTTTGATTGTCCAGCACAAAAGAGAGAGAGAGAAGAAAAAGTTCATCCAAAATGAAAAGAGTTAATTTGAAATAGACTATTTTTCAAATGACACAATAACCAATATATCACTCCTGATTCTAGTTACAGACTCATTGGGTGTATTAAAAGGATTTAATCAATCAGACCACTCAAATATTTTAGTTTTGTTTATGAAAAACTGGAATTTAATATGCATGTTTTAGAGGAAAAGTTAAAATTTTTAGATGAGACTACTACATTCCTGTCAGAATATTTTTAGAATGTGTTGACGGGTGTGTGCAGGGAATCGCCCCTAATTTTACAACACAAATACATTCCCTATAATACAGACTCATTCTTATTTTCACCCCAGTAAAGCAAATATGGTTATGAAACAATGGGCAATTGACTTCCATCCTCTCTCTATCCACCATTTTCATTTCATTAACCTTACAAAAATGTTTCTGTCACTAAATAATTTAACAAGTGGACTCTTCTCACATCATTATAGTGAAGCTTCATGGTAGGTACACATTTTATTTTCATGGCGTCAGAAGAGTGTGTTCATCCCTGAGGTTTTTCCTGACATGGAAAGTATGCTTCTCCTCATGGATACACGGCCCATGATGCATCTGGCATCAGAACAATCCCCTAATGTTCCCAGGTCTCACTAACACCTTGAAATCTGCCTTTTCCTTTGCCTGAAGCCCCTTTCTCTTCCTAGAGCTCATATCAAGTTAAAAAGGTAGGCAGAGAATGGAAAAAACAGAAGCTTTTCCTTCCCTTCCCTCCCTCCATCTCCCCACCCATCCTGCTTTGCCCCAAGTGCACATACACAAACCATCTTCTCACTTCCTTCTTCAGTATAAACCATCTTGGGCAGACAGAGGCATGTGGGCACATGCATTTCTCAGACATGCCCTAACATGACTCAGCTTCAGCTTAGCCATTGGTGAAGGACACCAAGAAGGTGTATTTCATGACTGTTCACAAGATCATCCTTTTGTGATAATTGTTGGAATGTTCTCTTCCATAACCCGAATCATCACATACTCAAGTCTCTTATGTAAACTGGTAAAGAATTTGTATGTAGCCTATGTGCCTTATCCTGTATGCTTTAAAACATCTCTAGATTACTTATAATATCCCACACAATATAAATGTTATATAATCATTACTATACTATATTCCTGAGGGAATAAAGTTAAGAAAGAAGCTCAATACAGACATAAATCTGTTTTTCTAATATTTTGTTCTGCTGTCAGTTGATTCCCTAGGTTTGCAGCCCAAAACTATCTAGCATCCCTTAGCCAATGTTTTTCATAGCCAATCTTTCAAAGCATGACAATACTCAACAAGAATTTTCAGGAAGTACAAAATAATTGCTCAATTGTTTTGGCAATGAAAATGGCTATTATGGTTTTTATGTAACTTTGCTTGTTTTATAATTCTTGTTGACATCGTGGCCAACCAAGTTACTTGGCAGTCAGTGATACACAGCAAAGGTCCTGCCAGGGCTTTGCATGGTAATTAACCATAGCTGTGGCCATGAACCATGCTGTGCTCCATGCTCTAAGAATGTAGGCTGAAATACATGCTGTATCATGAGGCAAAAAGGAAACGGATGAAAATGCAGCCTTGCCAACTGAGGCACAGAGGAGCAGGCTTTTAAACCAACAGAGAACACTGACTAACTTCAGCCATGAATATATGGTCTAGAACTTACAAAACTGGGTGAGATAGTGCTCTTTAAATTTTAATTTAAATGGACTGGGTGTGGTGGTTCACACCTGTCATCCCAGCACTCAAGAGGCTGAGGCCAGACCATTGCCATGAGTTTGAGGCCAGGTCAATCTGAGTTACACAGTGAGATCCTATTTCAAAAAACACATGTTTTTCTTTCCTTGATGACTTCCCTACTCTTCATGGCTTAACTTGGATGGTCAATTAGATTAATGGAATTCTTCCAAAAATGACTCTTAGAAACTAAGTTTTGATATCTTCCACACACACACAAATTAGATTAGCTGAGGATAAAATCTCATGGCCACAACCTTTTCGCTCAAAACATTGGCAGATGAGTCTCTGTTGGTTTCTGGCACCACAAAGTGCAGAGAAGGCAAAGATGGTCTGATTCCCAGTCCTAAGTATAACAACGTTCCCCATGGCCATACTGCTTTTCTCTTCATATGTGTGCTAATTCTAAGCCTATTTTATTTACTGCTGATAGTCAGTTTTCCCAGGGAGAGATCTATTTTGTTGACAGAAGGCTCTTAAAGGCCGGTCAGATAAGTTGATAGATTTAGGCTAGAAAGAAGCTGAGACAAGAGAAAAAATGTGCTGGTTCCTCAGAGAGACAGAGAAGAGATACATTGACATGAGACACTGGTGGCCTATAGGATATTCTGGACATGAGAAAAAATAGTTAGAAGACCAGGGAATAAGTATTCATCAAAGGTAGCCTCTTAAGAAACAGCGTGGAGGGTCAAGGCTATGGCTGAGTGGTAGAAGCTTGCCCAGCACATGCTAATCCTCTACAGAAAATAACTAAAACAAAACAGTTTCTCAAGATCTAAAACTAGCAATACCATATGATTCAGCAACCCCAAAACTGGGTACTATTCTAAGGCAACGAATGAATGAAAGTGTGTCAGAGAGATACTGGTGGTCATGGACATCATACTACTCACTAGGCAATAAAAAGAACTACCATGAACTACTATATTTCCATATTTTAAAAATCTCTCAATAAAATATAAAAACTACTGTCTTAAATTTAAAATAAAAATTCCACAGAAAGGAACAAGTTTTGCATTATTTATTTTGCACTAGCTATGTGTACATTTATTGTACAAAACCATTCGAAAGTTGTGGACATCATTGACCCTTCATTGGGCATTCTGCAAAAGCTAGGGCATTCTTCTACACAGCCACAAAATGATTCTCACTCTATAAATTTTGTTTATTTATTTTTATTTTTATTTTTTGTGGAACCAAGGATTGAACTCAGGCCCTTGTGCTTGCCAGGGAAATGCTTATTCTACTGAGCCATCTCCCTGGCCCTGAATTTTAAAAATATATGCTGTTGTGTATATGGCCCTTATTTGCCCAAATATCTTCAAATATTTCTCTGTTCCTGGTTGTCTGTACCTTAGAAGTGTGTTCAACACATGGTTTTGGGGAGAGGATTGTCAGAGGAGGAGCATATCAAGGAAATAGTGGCATTTTTAATTGTATTTTTTTATTTGTATATACAGCATTTGTGATACATAGTAATTACATCCACCTTGGGGAACTGGTACATATACTAACTGCATCTTGACCACTGTCACTTCTCCTTCCCCTCTTCTATCTCCCACACTCCCACCCTCCCACCCTTCCACCCTCAGATCCTCTTCCCTTCTCCACAAAGTCTACCTTGCTGTTTCCTGTCCTATGACTTTTATTTTGCTCTTTATAATATTTACATTTGGGGTTCTCATAGAAGAGAAACAATAGTATGCTTAACCTTCTGGGTCTGCCTTTCTCCACTAAGCATTAGGGTCTTGGAGTTCATCCCTTTTCCTACAAATGACTCAAGTTTCTCCTCCTTTATAGCTTAGCCATATTCTATTGTGTTCACATATGACATTTTCTTTTCCTATCATCTGTTGACAGGACCTACAGGCTGCTTCCATAGTTTACTGGTTATTAACTGTAGTTCTGCAAACATAGATATGCAGGATTGCTATAATATATGTCTTCAGCTCTTTCCAGAAGTTATCCAGAAGAGCTATAATTGGGTTAAATGGAATATCTAGTTTTAGCTTTTTGGGGAATCTCCATACTGATGTCCATGGTGATTGTACTAGTTTACATCCTCACAAACAATGCATAAAAGTTCCTTCTGCTCACAATTCCACCAGCATTTGTTTTTTAGTGCATGAGAGCCATTCTTTCTGGAGTAAGACTGAATCTTGGTGTTGTTTTCATTTGCATTTGTCTAATAGCCAGACATGTTGAACATTTTTACATGAACTTATTGACCATTAAATAGAGACTTTTTTTTTAAAGAATACAGACTACCTACTATGTAAAAGAGCCCATATTCTCAATTTGTCAAAATGAGGAACATTTACATAATTTATGAGAACTACTACAGAATGAAAAGGCAAGAAACTTTGTTCAAAATTAAGAAGTTCAAGGCAATGTTAACAAAGGATTAAAGCAAGCCTAAGTCAAAATGTGGGACTCTCTTCAGCTAGACCTGTCACACTGGCCCAGATAGATTTTGTCCTTAAAATTTCCATTAGGGGGCAACTTGCTTGAGCCCCTCTTCTATCTCCCTCTCAAACAGGAGCTTTCTTTCCCCCATTAAAAAAAAATAAGAAATTCAATTAAATGAAATATTTTTGCCAGGAAGAGAGGTGCATCTCCCGTTACAGCACAGCAGGAAGAATTTTGACTGTTTTCTGCTCCAGAAATTTTTCTTGAGTGTATTTTCATCAATGCTTCTCTTCTAATCGATTTGAGTTAACCTTCAGGACACATCATTCTTACACTGAATTTTGAATTCTTTTGTTTTTTAACATTTACTTTCCCTTTCATTTTGATTTTTTTTCTGATTTGGCCATTTATATTTGGAGGATTTCTTCAATTTGTTCTTCCAGTTACTCCATTTTTGTCCATATCTATTTCTCTTCTTACTATTAGCCTCCAATAGAAATGTTAATTCTACCACTGAATTTTTAGTTTTCTACCAATCTTTTCTTACATCTATCTCCTTTTACATCTCACACTTTTTTTTTTTTTTCAATCTGTTTTTCTTTTGCGGAACTTGGGATTGAACTCAGGCACTTGTGCTTGCAAGCAAGCACTTATTCAATTGAGCCATCTCCTTAGCTCCTCAATCTGTTACTCTTTACAAATGTTTCTCTCTTAATAAATAGAGACCATATTTTTTCATGCTCTATGGAAGATACAAATATATTTTCTAAATATTTCCTTTGGTTGCCAAAATTTGAGGTCTTTATAAATCCAAAGTCTCGAGGAATGCATCTTCTCCATCATTTTGCAATACTCTCCAAAGACTTCCGTCGTGTCAATTCTTGTTCCTTGTTGCTCACCTTAGACTTGGAGGAGCTGGCGTGCATTTCTCAACAAAGGGACCGTTCAAATTTCCCTGGCAGTGTTCCAGAGCTGCCTTCTCAGACTACAGCTGTACAGAACCTTGCTGTTTACAGGTACTAACTTAGTTCCCCATTCTCAGATGTTTATCTGCTTCACACAACTAAATAGAAATGGGACATTTTCCTAGAAGCATATTCTACAGAGTTTCCTCTGGGTTATGTTTGAATAGTAAATTTTGGCCACCTTCCAACAATTCACTGCCCTAATTTTTTCTTTTTATTGCCTTCATTTAATCAGCAGCAGGCAGATTCATCAAATATTTATAAAGCACTTTTTATGTACTTATTGTTATGCCAATGCAATTAGGGCCTAAATCCTTTCAGATAACCTAACAGAAGCACCCCATAAGCATTTAATTCCGGAAAGTTTTGCAATCAAGGTTAAATACCATAAGAGAGGACTGTGTCATACTACTTAACTTTATTTGGCATTTGTATTGATTTTTGTAGACTGAGGAGAAGATGCCAAGACAATAAGAAGGGGGAAAGAAGAAAACAGAGGAAGTTGGTGGAAGCCAGATAAGGTTATAGCCACCTGAGTTAGGAAAGGACTGAAGAAAGAGGGTTAGGGAAGCTATGGAAAAAGAAGAGTCAGGTAAAAATTATATACTTTAAGTAGTACAGAACATACTTTTGGCTTCAAAGTATTGAGGAATACCTTCTTTAGCCTCTTTGGAGGTAAGAATGGGAAAGAAGATGCCTACCATCATGTTTATGACTGTCTTCTGAAAAAAAATATTTAAAATAACCTAATCGGTATTATATTTGTACCAGAACTTCCTTCTTAAACTCTGCCTCTCCTGCTGTAGTCAGTCCATTCCTGACTCACGTCTCGCCTCTACTACCATGGCACTAAAGCCAAGCCGTACTCATAGCTGTACACTGCTGGCCAAGGGCAGCTCCTACATTGTGTACCCACTTTATGAGACCCCTGATGACTCCAAATGACAGTGGATGGCAGCCATGGAAAGGGCCAGTAAGTGGGTTAGAGAGAGGAGGGCAGAATGCACATTGTGCTGTAGGTCATCAGGATGAGCTCCAGAACCATGAAAGCAAGCCCAGGGTAGGTGCTCATCTTTTCCTGGGTTCTGCAGCAAGTCAGACTCAATACCCTGCCACCTACAGACCAAATGGCATGTTTAATCCCCATCACAATATAAGGGAGGAAAAAAATAGCAAAGGAAGGGCAATCAATTACAGAAATAAATGCACATAAGAATGGTTAAATGGTAATCTGAACTTTTACTCTACACATTTTTTTTTTTTTTTTTTTTGGTGGAACCGGGGATTGAACTCAGGCCCTTGTGTGTGCCAGGGAAGCACTTATTCCACTGAGCCATCTCTCCAGCCCCTCTACACATTTTTTCTTCTGAAGATTTCTTGGTTAACCTAATATGTCACCATTAGATTCACTGAAAGAGGATAAGGTTCATTGACCAAAGGAGAGGAAAATAAGCATAAGATTTGCGACTCTGTATCTAGGTGAAAATGTTTTGAAATGTTAAAAAATTTGGCTTGAAGAAATGAAAAGACAGTGAAATAAAAAGGCATACAATATACGGAAGGACAATAGATTGAAATGAAGATATGGTTGGTGTTGAATTATTTCCTTTGCTTGCCAGGCAGGTGCTTTGATGCTGAACCATATCTCCAGCCCTAATTTTTAAAAACTCTTTTATTTGTTTATTATTTGTTTGATACAGGACTCACAGGCTCCCCCGCACTGTGTGCCACCACGCCTGGTTTCAGTGGTGGCAGGGTACCAGGATCAAACCCAGGGCCTGTGCTTACCAAGCAGACTCTTAGACTGCCAAGCTATCTATCTGCCCAGCCCATGTGTGTGAAAATAATAATACAAACACAGGACAGGCCTGGAGTTACCAGAGCAGAAGAGACAGTGTTATGGCTTCTCACAGTGTAGTCCAAGCCTTTAAAAGAAGCCGCGTGGGACACATGGCACTGGAGTTTTAGAGGAGCAGTGACTGAGGAGAGGTACTTAAGGGAGGTGGACTTCAGCACAGACTAGATCAAGGCATCTTTGAGTTTCAACTGCACCTTCTTAGGGCTAGAGGACTCCAAGGATGGGCCAAAGCCATGCTGCAATCAAGCTAAGAGCAACCGCTCGTCAAGTGTGTCAGAAACAACTGGCTGCCCACCGGGTGTGTGCTGTTCCCTTCCTCAGAGATCACAGCACAGCTGGCAGCTGCACTTCCCGGGCCGCTAGCGCATAGATGCGGCTGTACGTCCAGTTCTCACCACTGGTGTGTGAGCAGAGGTGATCAAGAAGCAGGTGTGCTTTCTCCCTACCCTTTGGGTGAAAGCAAAGACTCCACGGCCTTTGGGAGGCGGTTTCTACATGGAGTTTGGCAATTACAGTAAATTTGTAAGGCTATCAAAGGATCTATTAAATATTTATGGGAAATATTTAAAGTAGCATCTTTGGGATGCTTTATATTTCTTGGGAAAACAGCCCTCTGCTGGCTGCTGAACAAATAACTGCTATTGAATTGTTTGGCCGTTATTACTTAATAAAATAAAAAGAATTATTAGGTATTTTTTTTTGCTCAGCAGTCTTAAAAACATATTATTAAGATTCAAAGGGCATTAAAAAAAAAAGATTCAAAGGGTATTTATAAATCAAAGAAGTTTGGGAGCCTTTGCCTTAGGGAATGGAGCCACAAGATGAAAAGACTGAATTCCTCCACTTCTACCTAAAGAGAATGCAAATAGCAGAGTAAAGACCAACAGCAAAATACAGCCTCTCAGGGACCTGGAATTGAGACAATTAAAAACAACAACCTGGGGGGGGGGGAGAAAAGTAGATCTCTATCAGTAATCAGGAGGGAGCAGATAAGAACCAGAAACCAAACAAAACCGAAGACACCCACCATAACGCAAAGAGAAAAAAAGAAATGGAGCAGGGTGGAATACTGATACTATCCTAGCCCCAGGAAGGAACAATGAACCTATAGTTTTATTTTGTTTTGTTTTTGTCAGCTCAGCTGACTTAGGGGAGGGGCTGGCATGGTATATGGTGCTAGGGATCAAACCCAGGTCTCCAGAGCCTGTGTACACTTGCCTACGCAGGTGCTTTAGACCACTAAACTATCTCCCACTCCCAAAACCTACAGTTAGTGTGCACTACAAAAACAACATGAGGTTTGACCTTGAAAATAATTCTATATTGTAGGCTAGAGTTGGAGAGGAAATCTAGCATAGTTCCTACCGTACTTGAGAGTGTTTATTTAGGACCCATCTGCAGAAGGGTTTCATTGTTTAAGACTGAACTAGAGGAAAAAACTACACTTCAGGCTTTGAGGGTCACTCTGCCACTGATTGGGGTGGAGACGATCACAAGAGTCATGGAGTGGGTGCTGGCTAGACTTAGACTCCTTGAGAACTTTTGGCTGAGACTGGGACGGACACAGATGTCCTAGCCTCCGTGGTGAGAAGCCAGCCCAGTTGCATGTCGTTTTCTGAGCGGGCCAAATCTAAAAGTTCTGGCATTATAAATCTAGTCAGCAGACTTCTTAACCACCTCCTGCTATCCCACTGACAACATCTAGCACAGAGCTCAGTGGTCTCTTTGCTTTCCTAATCTGCCAACATTAGCAGAGATACACCTAGGCCTGGACATTTGCCACAGTCTGGGTTGTACAAACACAGGGGTTTCAGGAACAGGGGCTACCTCACAAAGTCTTAGGCTGTAAACCTAGGTAGGAAAACCAATGATTAGCAACACACAAAAGGAAAGGGAAATTGGGAGCAACTGGAATGAATCTGGCCCCAAGGCAAACAAACATCTCTGACAATCCTACCCACTAGGACACAACAGAGTAAAGACTGTCAGCAAAAGATAGCTTCCCTGGGACCTGGAATTGAGACAGTTGAAAACAACAACTTGGAGGCAAAAAAGAAAAGTAGGTCTTCATCAGCAATCAGGAGGGAGCTGATAAGAACCAGAAACCGAAGAAAGCTGAAGACACCAAGCATAAGGCAGAGAGAAAAAAAAGAACATGAGAAACTGGTCAGAAAAGATGAATCAGACCCAAAAAATGTGAGTGCAGAAACAAAATAGAACTTAGTAATGATTCACTAAGCTTCACTCATATCTAGTGGATTCAAATACTCCAGACTAGAAAGAAAGAACTCAGAAACATGAAAGAATTTTTTTTTTTTCTTTTTTGGTGGTACCAGGGATTGAACTCAGGACCCTATGCAGCTATCTCCCTGGCCACAGAATTTTTTTTTGTGTGTGTGGGGGAGGGATGGATAACATTTCATTTTATATTCTTTTTCTTTCTTTTTTTGAGTTTTGAGATCTTTCTTATTTTCTCTTTCTTTTGTTCTGATTTTTTCTTTTTCTTATTTGTTCTTTTCTCTTACATTCATCTAATTTTGATAATTTTAGGTCTTGTTTTTTTTTTTTTTTTTTTTGTATTTAGGAAAGGGTCTACAGGGTGTTCAGGGTTTCATTACTAGATCGGACTCCTAGTGATCTGCCTGTTTACAGCCTCCCAAGAGCTGAGTGTGATTACAGGTAGGTGCCACCACGCCCAGCCTCAATTGCTGCCTCAGCACGCCCCTGGGCTTGGGCTGGCATGCCAGGTCTGGGGGTTGAATTTCCAGCCCCTGTGCCTGCTTACTGACACTTTAATCTGCTGAGCTATTTGCCCAGCCCCTAGTTTACTCTTTTCTTTCTTTCTTCCTTTGTCGGAACCACCTACTTTATTCTTTAATAGAATCCTTTGTCACACTTTTCTCTCCTACTCCTCATTTCCCTTTTTTAAAATTTTTAAAATTTTACTTTTTTTGTTTTCCCTTCCAAACTCTCCACTTTTGCAAGTATTAATATCAACAACCTTCATTGATGTTGAGCTACTTAGTTGACCCTTTGTTACTATTGTCAAATCCTTTTCTATTGTTAGTGATCATATAGTTGTTGAATTTAGTAGATATTTACTGTAGGTCAATATTTGGTTTTTCTTTGTGGCTATGTCATTACTGAAGTAGCTTTTGTAGGTCTTATGACCAGTTTATCTTTGACTCTATTATTATTGCTGATTTCATTGTTGTGAGAGTGACGTCTTATTGCTATAAATTAGTTTTGACTTTAATTCAGTACCTGGCTTGCCTTTGTTTCATCAATACTGGATTTAACTTCTAGTTAACTGGGTGCTGGACTAATTACAACTGCACCCTCAAGTCCCCAAATTAATGGGGGTAGTCAGATCTTCAGAAAAAGTCAAAGGTCCATAGTTAGCCATGCCCAGAGCATGTAACAAGGAAACAGACCTCAGCTAATGAAATTGCCATACTAATAGCAAAGTTTTTCTTCCATAATTGAGCCTAAGCACTCAATATGTGCATATGATCACACACACACACACACACACACACACACACACACACACACACACTATAGAAACATGAGAAAATAAGACAATCAAATGCCTTAAAAACCTCCAACTCTTCCAAAACTACTCCATATTACATCAAAGGGAAGAAAATTAAGTCAAATGACTGAATTATACAAAGTGGTAAAAGAAGAGGAAAAGAAAATCAATAAAGTGCTCAACCAATGCCAAGATGATATGGCTCAACAGATAATGCACCTAATAATGAAATGACCATGGAACCTACAGAAGACACTAATGGAAAGCAGTGGAGTTTAATAACATGATACAATATGAATGACCAATGTAAGAAAGAATTAGAATCTGTGAAAATTTACCAAACAGAAATCCAGGAGATAAAAATTCTACTGAAAGTACTGGCAGTACAAGTGACCAGTGTGAGGAACAGTCATCATCATAACTAGAAAACAAGGCTAACAGAAATGATTATACACTCGGAGACACCTTAAAAGTGGTGAGTTAAAGGAAAAGGATGCAGCACCTGCCAGATAATACAAAGAAGACTAACCTAAGATTAATTGGAATTAATAGAAAAATCAGAAAACAGAAAAAATGGCATAAGAAAGCCTTTTTACAGAAATAATCACAGAAAACTTTGCAAATAGGAGGAAGGAACTTTACATCCAGATAACCAAGGTATGCAGAACCCCAACTAACTATGGTCAGAAAAAAATATGTTCAAAATCTCAGAAGTCCAACACAAATACAAAATCTTAAAATGTGTTGCATAATATGCGAGGGGGGGGGAAATAAATGGCTGGTTGGAGGGGGAGGGGTCCACCTGGAAGAGAAAGGAAAGGGGATGTGAAAAGCATTGAGATGCATTATGGGGCTGGTGCTATAACTCAGTGGCATAAGCACCTGCCTGGAAAGTGCAAGGTCCTGAGTTCAATCCCAGGTACAAAAATGTATTATATACAAGTACCAACTCCTCACAAATTGAGTATAATTATTAGGTACTGCAAACATGTACAAATAAAATTTTTTAAGGAAAAACAAAAAGTTGTTGGAGAAAAGCAACAAATCATTTACAAAAGCCCACTAGAATTACAGAATGTTTCTCTGTACAAACCTTAAAGACTAAGAGAGCTTGAAGTCAAGTGTTTCAAGTCTTAAAAACAAGCAACATCTAACCTAGACTAATATGAAACCATTTTTCAAATTGATGGAGAAATAATGTAATTTTATGACAAAGAGCACCTTAAGAAATTCATGACCACAAAACCAGCACTTCAAAAATTTTTCAAGGATATCCTCAAGGCAATGAAGCCAACCATGCTAAAAAGTATGACTTAATAGATATTTATAGTGTCCCACCCAACAGCAACAGAATACACATTCTTCTCATTGTCACATGGAACTTTCTCTGTATAGGCTTTTTATATGCACATAAAGCATTCTTAAATAAATTAAAGAATCAAAATTATCTCATGTATTTTACCAAATTATAGTGCAATGAAACTAGGAATTAATGGCAAAAGAAACCAGAAAAATTATGCAAACACATAGAGATTAAACAACACATTATTTAATAATCAGTGGTCAAAAAAAAAAAATCAATGGTCATAGAAGAAATATACAGTTCCTAAACCAGTAGAGCATATCAGAACCTTGAGAACACAATGAAACAAGTCCTAAAAGGTAAGTTTATAGCTGTAAATTCCCCTATCAGAGAAACAGGAAGCTAAAAAGAAAGAAAGAAAAACAGGAAGCCAAAATAATTAACCTAATGCTGTACATTAAGGTTCTAGAATAATAAGAACAATTCAAATTCAAAGCTAGTACAAGGAAGGAAATTATAAAGATCAAAGCAGAAATTAATGAACTTGAGACTAAAGCTGATTCTTTTGAAGAATAAACAAGATAGACCAAACTTTAGCTAATCTATTTTTTTTTCTTAACATATTTTAATAAAGGGTCTACCACTCCAGGGATCGAACCCTGGTCACTGTGCCTGCCTAAGCAGGTGCTTTAGTCTGCTGAGCTATCTGGACAACCCCTCTTTAGCCAATCTTAAAACAACTTCAAGGGGCGAGGGAGATGGCTCAGTAGAATAAATGCTTGACTGGCAAGTACAAAGACCTGAGTTCAATCCCCAGTTCTGCCCCCCCCCAAAAAAAAACAACTTCAAAAACCTGTAGTCCAACAAATTTAAACATGCAAAAGAAGTGGGTAGACTAGATACATATGAATTACCAAAACTGAATGAAGCAGATATAAAAACCCTGAATAACCCAGTAACAGGAAATAAAATTGAAGCACTGATAAAAAAAAAAACCTATCATCTTAATTTTTGCATGGAAGAATGCTACTTATTAATTAAATTACAGAGTATTATAATCCTCTAATGCTTTTTTTTTTTTTTGGTGGTACTGGGAGCAAACTCAGGACCGTGTGTTTGCCAGGCAGGTGCTTATGTCACTGAGTTATCTCCCTGGCCCTATACTCCTCTAATTCTGACACTCAGGATTGGTATATTACAATTTCATTTCATTATTCCAATGAATTTATGGATCATGGGGATGATAGCTAAGTGCCATCATGCCTAGCTTGATGCAAAGTTTTAAGGTAGTAAGAGAGAAAGTGAAGGCACAGACATCAAGCTTTATATTTCCTCTAGCTACCTGATGGGCATCTGCAGGCCAAGCTTCTAATTTTTTCTTACAATTACCCAGCTATAGATGATATTCTGATTGCCTCCACCTTCTATCTTGCTCTTACTTTAGGCCAGCATCTTGGCTAGAGTTCTTTCTTCATTCTTTTTTTTTTTTTTTTTTGTACTTTTTCATGGAAAAATAGAACTAAAGTTTCATAATCAAATAATAAAAGAATAACAAGACTTATTACCTTGTCAAAGTAGTAACTCAGAGTATAAGATATAAACCTAAGGCCTGGGCCTCGGCATGGACCTGGAAGCCAAAGTGAAGAAGATGGGCTTGGGACATGAACAAGGATTTGGAGCCCCCTGTTTAAAATGCAAAGAAAAATGTGAAGGGTTTGAACTGCACTTCTGGAGAAAAATATGTCGTAACTGCAAGTGTGGCCAAGAAGAGCATGATGTCCTCCTGAGCAATGAAGAGGACCGGAAAGTGGGCAAGCTTTTTGAAGACACCAAATACACCACCCTGATCGCAAAGCTGAAGTCGGATGGAGTCCCAATGTACAAGCGCAATGTTATGATCCTGACCAATCCAGTGGCTGCCAAGAAGAATGTGTCTATCAACACCGTCACCTATGAATGGGCTCCTCCTGTCCAGAACCAGGCCCTGGCTAGGCAATACATGCAGATGCTGCCCAAGGACAAGCAGCCGGTGGCAGGTTCAGAGGGAGCACAGTACCGGAAGAAGCAGCTGGCTAAGCAGCTCCCTGCGCACGACCAAGACCCTTCCAGATGCCATGAGTTGTCTCCCAAGGAGGTGAAGGAGATGGAGCAGTTCGTGAAGAAATACAAGAGTGAGGCTCTGGGA
>PVKA01035349.1:0-22685 GCA_004027165.1 Ctenomys sociabilis
AAGGAAATGTACAACAAGTAAAATCAATTGAGTCAGATAAGGCAAAGTGAATGGCATATGCTGCAGGATACTAATCAGCTTTTCTTCTGGATGGTTAACAACCTAAGATCACAAGTCAGAGTTGGAGAAATAGAAGAGCCACAAGGCCAGCCAACATTTTGGCCCTAGCCTTTCAAGGTCAGCGAAGACTCAGGACATACGAGAACCTGTTCTGCAACATCATGAAACTCAGGTGAACTCCAAATTTTCTGAACAAGGAGATTATGGAGCCACAGGGGAAAGAGATTGAAGTTCTATGGTGTGCCTGGGGAGAGTCACAAGAAGAGAAAACTTTCTCTCAGGCTCTCACAGAGAGCAAACTGGTCAAGCAATTGGCCGTGACTCATCCACATGGATGACACCGACAAAGGAACTACAGAATAATGTACAGGACTACAAGATAAACCCTAAGGGGACTTCACTGACCACATAGGAAATATAAAGTTCATGTGCTGGTATATAAGTCTTGATCTATCTAGGTCTTAACCATCCAGCAGAAAAGTATAAAAGTATAAAAATGAAGTATACACTGTGGGGCCATAATAAGAAGTTGAGCTGTAAATGGCTATGGTCTACAACTTCTTTGGCTAACTCACTATTGTTGTGTAATGCTGTACTGTGTTGGATTGTATCATTGAGTTCAGGCACCTAAATTAGTTGAATGACAATGGAGTGCACATCTTTGACAGGTGTAGACAAAGGAAGAGTGTAGAAAGAAAAAAACATGATGTATGTGTATAGACAGCACAGTTGGGATAGATAACGCTGGGCTTCTACGTAATTCTATGAGAGGCAAGATCTGCACTAATGGTTGGTCAGGATATTATGTCGGCTTCTAGTACTACGGTCATCCACTAGGAAAATAATTATTGAATTTTTGGTATAATTCAGGTATAAAAAATAAGACAAGTAAGCAGCTACACTCTTAATTCACTGATAAGAGATATCTGCTAAAATAATATCTGTAAATATAATATCATGTATGCATCTTGTACAATACCAAAACATTATGAAAACAGTTTGCAATGTATTAATTTATCGAATCTGTATTGTTAAGGTGTCTTGAAACTGTCTGATTGACATTTGTAGTTCAATAAAATAAAAAAAAATAAAAAATAAAAATTAAGACTGAGACTGAAAAAAACAAAGAAAAAAAAAAGAGGAAGTATAGTTTATGTGCTCAGCAGGAGGAAGTTGGAAGAATTTGCTTATCTATAAAAGAAGAACAAATGTAGCTTTTATTTTATTTTATTTTATTCTACTTTATTGAGACAGGGTCTTGTTGTGTAGGTCAGGGTGGACTTGAACTCACTTTGTAGTCCGAGCTGGCCTCAGACTCATAGCGATCCTCTGGCCTCAGGATCACTCATGCACCACCATGCCGGGCAAAAATCTAGCTTTTACAGTTTCATTTTACATCATTTCTTTGATGAGTAGGTCTCTGAGATTTTGGCCAACCAATGCTCAACTTTTTAGATCAATGTCCACACATCTATTTACAAGCTGTGTGTCTATGAAAAACTTATTTAACCTATGTCAACTGTGATTAATATGGAAGAATGAAAGCTTATAAATGTGCTTGGGGAGAAGACTGAAACGTTAAATACCCCAGTATTGTCCTTGTAGAAGATACTCAAGTAGTGGTAGTTACCTATACCTACATCTTTCTGTAGTGTGTTTATTTACTGAGCAAAGGCAGTGAGCTAGAAGAAGGGCCTGTAACAGAGTTAGGTGACCGGCTTGATAAGAATTAAACAGGAATAGACAGTGAACTAGTAACCAGTCCAAGAGTGAGCTTCCTCCGCAGTGTGAGGCACAGCAGACTCCCTCCTAAACTCTTGCATTTTGAGGAAATTAAATGCAAAATAACCAGGATTTTTTTCTCTAAAATCTCAATTTCCTTTCAACCATGTAAGTTGAAAAACTTGATTAGAAGCCTGTGCTCCAGTGGGTCACAGCAAATCCATTCTGAGGGTGGCCACAAAACAACTGTGCGAGTCCTGTCCTCTGTGCATCCATACTCGGGACCACTCCTGGAAACCCAGGAGCCATTGTTGTTACTATTGTTATTATTATTATTATTGCTGTTTTTATTATTGCTGTTATTATTATTAAGTCTGATAAAAACCCTCTGAACTCTTTTGCTTCCTGACTTCCAGAGCTCCATCCAAATGCTAACTAACATCCTTAAGCTTCAAATTTCACAAAGACCAACAAAAGGCTGAAGAAGGAAGATCCTTCTATTTTTCCCTGTTAACTCAGAATGAGCAGAATCCAGGTGTTCCACAGTTTGCTTTAGTTTGGCTTCAGACTTCTGCTTTCAGGAGGGAAGGCTTTATTTACTTGGATGTGGAATCAAATAGGTGCGAATTCCGAGGTAACGGCTCTGTAGGACTGACATTAGCATCTCAGGAAAAGCTATCAAGTGGCTGGTGGGAAGAGTCTTCACACACTGCCTAATCTCTTTTCACACATCTAAGCTCCAGGATGAAAGCTTTTTATCACCTGTAGAAGGAACTGAATACCTGTGAGTTCCAAAGCCAGAAGTTCACATATTTTAACATTTCAAGGAGTAATCAAAGGAGACTTTAGAAACCATTCCATTGTTATGCCTGAGTGCATTCTGGCTTCTAGGAAGTAACTTTTTAGTTCCTGTTAAAAAAAAAAAATTGAACTGAGGAAAACTTAAAATTCAGTCTCGCGGTTGGGAAGTTCTCAGAGGCTAGCTGGGGCTTTTGCAGTGCTGTCAAGGGCTTTCCCAAGCTCCACCACACCAGGGGGCGGAATCTCACTCCTTCGGAAGGAGGCGCCCCGCGTGGACTGCGCCCACTGTGAGAGTTTCCTTCTCTGAACAAGACCTGCTGCGGCTCATCCCCGCAGCAAAGACGGCCTGCAAACGCAGGCGCCAAGAAGAGGGCAGGCGGAGCAGTTTTGGGCCATACGGAGAAGGAGACCAGCTTCTGGATTTTTCGGGGTGGGGGTGGTACGTGGTTCTTCAATCTAGAATTACTGATTAGCCAGTAGAGTGCAGGAATTCCTTCATCTTTCAGCGGTCCCCTAACACAGGGGCCTCTGAATTCAAAGTGACCCATCGAGTTCATGTTTTCCAGCCCAGTTCTTTCCCATACTGTTTATGTTCAACCAGGATACTAGGAAGAACTAGTTATTTCATATTGTAATAACCTCCAAAATCCTAAGAATGTAGGGAGGCGTGAGCTGCATTTCAGGTTAGAGGAAGTATTTTAAATTCATCAAAATTCAGTTCAAGAGTGGGAGGTCCCAGGCCGGGCATGGTGGAGCATGCCTGTAATCCCAGCACTTGGGAGGCTGAGGCAGGAGGATTGTTGTGAGTTCAAGAGCAGCCTGAGCTACAAAGTGAGCTTAAGGCCATCCTGAACTGCATAGTGAGCTCCTATCTCAAAAAGACACAAAAAAATAAAATAAAATAATAAAAAAAAAAAGAGTGGGAGGTCCCTCTTTTAAGGGGCGACCGCATTCTGTGTTGCCCAGGAATGTTTATGCCTAGTCAAAGTCCTATTTACTGTATATTCATAGTTTATATCCATGTGGTAATTGCCCCATTCTATATCAGACCCTTCTGTTATTGACAGCTAAATTAGTAAGAAATGCTGCAGGCAGTATCTGACAGGGCTTGGCCTTCGGGAGAGTCAATACAAAAGATAGAAGCACATTATTCTTCTGGCCAGAGATGCATCTGCTGGAGGCCAGGTCTCAAGAGAAAGATGGAATAATTACACCTATATGTTTCCTCAAGGGCTAAGTGGCAATACCTGGCCTAATAAAGTCTAGATAAAAAAAGATAAAGTCTTGGAGGTTGCCACACCCCCAGACCCATCCTTCCTGAGAAATTCTCCACTCTTTCCATGTACACTTTCCATACAACCCACTTCCACCGTTGGACCACCATCATCAAAGTGGCTGTATCTGTGACTTTATTAGTTGGTCACAGTTTTGCCCCATGTTGTACCTACCTCACAGTTTGGCACCCATCTTTTGATTTTGCTCTACAAAGCTTCCCACAGAAAGTGGAGTCCATGATAACCCACGCAGGCACCCTCCTATCCCTCTCAGGAGCTGTTTTTCTCTCAATAAAATTTCCTATTGTTAACCTCAGTGGTTCCTCAGAATTTATTCTTCAGTATGGGGGAACATAAACTCAGCATATCAGACATCTAGCAGCTTGGGAATTACATTTATTTCTTCTATAATCTGAAGGTCCTATATCACCTTCACTAGCTAGCTGCCTGGCTGTAGACAGCTAAATTAGATAGAAATACAATAGAGCATAGAGAGAAGCCCTGAAGCCCTGGAAGGAGCCAGTGCAGAAGACGAGATACACTGTGACTGAGGGAGACTGAGATACACTGTGACTGTGAGGTAGACAGAAACCTCCTCTGAGGGCCAAGACTCAAGACAAAAGATGAAACAAATGCCCCCAACATACTTCCTAAGGATAAACAGCAGGGGCTGATACCTATGTGGAGATCTCCATGAGGAAGCCAGGAAGAACCCTGTCACAGCCCCTAACAAGAACAGTCCTGTTCTGTTCATGCCTGCTTGCTACCTGGCTCGCCTCTCCCATTTGATGCCCACCTTGCGATTGCCCACTTTTCCCTACCTGGACCCCTCACCTCATAGTTCTGGTCTGTAAAACTCCCTAGAAGAGTCAGGGTCCTCAGTAACCACTCGGGTCCCCTTCTGTCCCTCTCTCAGACAGCTTTCTTTGCTCCAGTAAATATGTCCTGCTGTTAACCTCCACTGTTTCCAAAATTCATTCTTCAGTTTTAAAGAACACAACGCATACCAGACATCTAGCAGGTTGGGGTTGCCTTTGCCTTGTGTCATTTCCCATAAGCTGAGTAAATAAACTATTTTCTATAATATGTCAGGGCAGCTGTTTCCAGTCCCCCTCACTGTCACCCACTCTTCCCAGCAGCTGCTTTCTTGCCTCTGCCTGACATGGCTTGGCGGAGGTTTCTCTAGTTGGCCTGCCACCTTCTTCCATGAGATGTTTAAATTGCTTTTGTCTTTTACAGCAGTTTTAAGTTTATAGCAAAAGTGATCAGAGGGTACGAAGATTTACCACCCATGCACCACTCTCGCACACCCTCTTGCCTGCTCTCATGTCCCCTCCATTTGTTGTGATTGATAACCTGATAGGACACACCTCTGTCACACTGAGGCCACCGTTTCTGTTAAGGCTCATTCCCGGGCTGAGGGTACAGCCCAGCAAAGGTGCCCTTGCCTAAGAAGCCAGGGTCCTGGGTCTGGGCCCAGCACCAAAAAACTAAACAGATTTTGTAACCCAGTTCTGGGAGGAGGCTAAGACATGCTGAAGTCAGCTGGGAAAGTAGGCAGAGCTGTTACAAATCCTGGGACAGCATGCAGGAGTTCAGGCCGTAGGTGCGCCGGTCGCCCCAAAATCCCAGACGTGTGTGCAGAACAGCTTGCCGCACTCTGCCCACGGAACTCACGTGAGAACACGGGCGGGTTTCTGGCAGGGCTCCCAGCCCTGACACCAGGGTGGGGAGTGTGAAGGAAAGACCTCTCACTGTAGCGCAGCAGCCCACTCTCAGCCGCAGAGTGGACTTACTCCTTCCGGCTTTTATTTCACCTAAACTTGCTCTGTAGGGCCTGTTTTTCTCTACTGTTAATAAATATAAAACCTTATTAACATTTGTATTTTATCAATTCTATAATCAGGAAAGAAAAACAAACTAGAAACCACCTCTAGAAGGACACTCCAGCACCCTAAAACCTGGTACAATTCTAGGGAGTCTTTCAAGGACTTTCTTGTCCTGAACAAGAAATTGAATAGAACAAGGGCAAAAGACACAGCGAGATTTTGCATTCATTATTAAAAGTATGGAAAGAAAACAAACATGCTGTTCAGAGTAAGTGTGAGCCCATTAAAAGTAATAAAAAAATTGCAGCACACAAAGCGCAGGGTGGGGCAGGTGATGTAGCTCAGTAGTCTGAAGTGCTTGCTTAGGCAAGCTTAGGCAAGCACAGGGGCCACAGTTCCATCCCCGGCACTGCATGCCATGCCAGCCCTGCCCCCAGGGCAGGCTGAGCCGGTCACCAAAAACAAAAACAAAGTGCAAGGTGGAAGAGGTAACCATGGCCCCCAGCTTCATGGCACAGTACTGCATACCCCACCCCTCAGGCTGACATCTGCTCCTGGCTGTTCTAGGAAAACCCTGCCTGAGTTCTCATGAGAACAAGCAAAGACAGCCCCTTCTGACTAGTTCCAGATGCAGGGACTGAATGTGTGTTTCCTGGATCTCCGTGACTCTGCCAGCCAGCTGACCGGGCCCTAATCTCCTGCCCCAATTCCATGTGACAACACATACATAAAGTGTTTGGCCAGTTACTGATGACTCAGCTGGTGAGATAGTTCAGTGTTCTAAGCACCTGCCTGGCAAGCACAAGGACCCAGGCTCGATACCCAGTACCACATGCCAGGCCGGCCCATGCATGGTGGCACATGCCTGTAATCCCAGCACTGGGGAGGCTGAAACTAGAAGGATCACTCCAGGTCTGAGCTGCATAGTGAGACCCTGTACCAAATAAATAAAAGATTTAAAATTTCTTTTTAACAGAAAAGTTAATGATGACTTGTAGCCACCGTTATAACACTGAGAGGAGCATTACTAAATTAAAAGTTTTTGCAGGGAAATATGTTTCCTACATCCTTTTCTTCTCCTCCCCTGGGAATTGAACCAAGAGCCTTTACACTGAGCTTCATCTCCAGCTCTCTTTATTTTAAGATAGTACCTCACTGAGCTGATTTTCTCAGAGTGGGCTTCAACCATTACCACCTACTTAGTTTATATGTCCAGGTTCATTTGCTCATCACTGACCAACTGAAAGGAGGCCATTTATTTTGTTTAAGAAAAAGAAAGAAAAAGGATTTATTCAAAGCTAGCTAGAGGAGATGGGGGTGCGGCCTGCTGTTGAGGCACTGCCTGGCCATGTACAGATGTGTAAGGCCTTTCATAGGAAGGAACAGAGAAAAGCTTCCTGGCATAAGTGTCCAGATATCCTGTCCATTCACCTGGGCTAAGGAGAGCCAGAAGAAGCTGTTTATGCCTTAGGCCTGAGAAATTGTGGGGAAGCCACTCATCTCTAAAAAAAAAGTAATTTCTCTTTTCAGGTTCCTGTTTGAGACGCCAGTTCCAGAATACGCAGTGCTCTGGCTTCAGCCCTCTAGAGTGCAGGATGACAGGCAGGTGCCTCGCTCTTCCACGCTTTAAGGTTCTTGGCTGAGCCTGAAAATAAAACTGACAGAGGTAGATTGACAGGACAAAAACATAGGCATTGATTTAAAAATTTTTGCTTGACAGGCAGTTGTCATAAGAAAATGAAGACTTGAACAAGCAGGACAAAGTGTGTGTTGCCATGTGAGCCTGATGACAGTGGAGAGTTGAGGAGAATCACCATTGCGCAAAGGAATGTGGCCTGGTGGGGACAAGTGGAGGGGCCTTCGGCAAGGCTGCTAGTGCAGAACTTTCTGTGTTTCTCTCTGGCATCCCCCCTTCAGAGGACGAACCAGGAAACCTGCCCCATGAGGGAGCTACGGGAGAAGAGAGAAGGAAGTGTGGGTGTGGGGTGGCCGGGCTGGGCCCACAGCCCTGGCTGCCTTGCTCTGGGGACTTTGCCTGTCATAGCAGCACACAGCCGTGACACCCTGCGCAGTCGCCTCCCTGCCCCATCACCACGGCGACTTCCACCAACACCCCAGCTACTCCAAGCCTGTCTCTGGTTCCCAGAACCCAGAAGGTTTCTATCTGAAATTCTCTGTATCACTTGAACTCTCAGTTCTATTGCCTATCCCATTAACTAGCCACCCAAGTTCTGGAGTTTCCTGGATTAGGTCACTGTGCATTGTGTGGAAATACTGGAAACAGTCTCACAGATTGCTGTCCATAGCAACATCATGGTGACGCTATACCTCTCGTGACACAACTTGATTATTCCAGGAATCTTCTGAGGGGGATGTAGAAGTTACAAATAACTTTGTTCTCTGCTCCATAGCTTTGTTACTTTCTCATCACGGACACGGACACACAGCGCAACCACAGCGTAAGGGAAGTAAGGTGTTTTGTTTTTTTTTTTTTTTTTTTTTTGGCTTCTTGTTTAAAGAGGTTGGATCTTGAGTTAGCAGGCTCCACGGCTAAAGAGGACGACAGCAGAGAATTGCTCCTGGCAGGAAGTAGAGAATAGGAAGGGGGAGGGGCACAGGCCCTCCAGGCCACACCCACTGACCACCTCCAATCAGGCTTCACCTCCCAATATCTTTTTTTATTTTTGCTCTTTCTTCTTTTTTTCTTTTGCTTATTTACTTATTGTTGCACTTTGTGTTTAGTTGTCCCCCCCAAAACCTCATGCAATAGTGGGGTGGACTTCTAAAGTTTGTGATTAGTCCATGATCCTATGATGGGATTTTGGCTGCTGGATCATGGGAGTGGACTTCTGACATTGCAAGTCATGAGGATAACTCACTACTATTATAGACTACTGGACTATCTTGGATTACTTTGCTGAATTCATGCACCTACAATATATAAATAGCAATGGAATACCCATCTCTGACAAAAGTAAACAAAAAAGGGAGATATACATGAAGGACCATTTTGTAGAGAAAAAAATAGATATACTTTCTCTTAGTTCAATGAGAAGAAAGTTTTGAACTAATAGTGTTTAGACAAGATACCATGTCTGCATGTTGTACTATGAATAACTACCATGAAGAAAACAATATGCAATGTATTCATTATTGTAACTGTCCTACTAACCTGTTTTGAAACTGTCTCATTGCTACTTTTTTCTCAATAAAATTAATATAAAAAAGAATCATGGGTATGAGTGCTATACCCAGCCTGCAGTGGATAGCCTGAATTCAGCGTAGCAGAGACAGACTTGCTCTCTGTAGCCATATTGTTGCTGCTGCTCCTGCCCTTTGGCTCCTGTTCTTTTGCTATTTTCTGCCACCATGAACTGCTGCCCTCTGCCACATGCCACTCTGCCTTGAAGCCAGCTGAGTAGGGAATGAAACCTCCACTAGCTGTGGCCTTTCCTTACTTAATTTTTGGCTTCAGGTATTTTGTCCAAGCAATGAGAGAAAAATAAATGAGACATTTATTTATTTATTTATTTATTTATTTATTTATTTATTTATTTATTTAAGTGCTGGGAACTAAACTCAGGACTGTGCACTTGTCAGGCAGGTTCTGTACTGCTGAGCTACCTCCTCAGCCCCTGGGGACATAGCTATAAGCTCATCCTTTTTAGCTATAAACTCCTGAGTATACTAACCCACTGATGAGAGTCACACCCCCATGATCCGGTTCCTTTCCGAATGCCTCCACTTATAAGCCTGCAAGGCTTGGGGGGGACAGCTGGATATTAATAATAATATTCTAGGAACTTCCTAAAAGACTCATCAATTTTTCAGAAGAAAATAGAAGATTACAATTTATGTCCCAATAGTCTTTCAACACTTTGCCCTAAGATTCTCTCAACACTCATCAGGGGGGCCAGGGAGATGGCTCAGTAGAATCAGCCCTTGTTGGGTAAGCGCAAGGCCTGAGTTCAATCCCAGGTTCCACGAAAGAAAAAAGAAGGAAAGAAGAAAACACTCATCAGCTCTAATTTAGTGCATCATTTTTTATTTTATAAAAATATAATAGAAAATTTTATAAACAAATAATTATTACACTGTATAACATTCTCTTCAAGGTAGTTGTGTAAAATTATTATGTAGCTATATAAGAATTCTTCATACAAGAATATTCTTGCTTTTGTTTGTTTGGTGTCAAGGATCGAACTCAGGACCTTGCATTTGCCAGGCAGGCACTTAAGCCACTGAGCTGTCTTCCCAACCCTACACAAGAATGTTATGTAAAAGATTCTTATGTAAAAGAATCCAAGAAAGACACTAGCACAAACTTTCTTTTCAGTGAACTGAAACTATAAATGAAAAAAATTAGCCTACTTATTGAAGTCTTTTAAAAACAATGTAATTTTAAAAAATATTTGAACTTCTCCCTACTTCCTATTTGTGTACTTCACATATATATATAAGTATCTCCCATTTAGAAGTCTCTGTCTGGCTTCTTCCACCTACCTCTATATTCTCAAGTCATTTCCATTTACTTACAAATGCCTAATGACGATCTTTTCTATGGCAGCATAGTATTCCATTAAGACTATGCTGCAATAGCATTTTACACCAGAATGGGTGTCATTCAAAACATCTAATAATAACAAATGCCAGTGAGAATGTGGGGAAAAAACTCTACTGCCCTGTTGGTGGGAATGCGTATATTAGGACAACCACTATGGAAATCAGTGTTGAGATTCCTAAAAAAACTAAAAATGAAAACTTCACTTGAGCCTGCTATCTCGCTCTAGGTATCTTCTCAAAAGTTACAGCCACCCTATCACAGGGATACATGCACGCCTATGTTTATTGCAGCACATTTTATAATAGCTGTCTCTCTCTCTCTCTCTCTCTTTCTTAATGTATTTAGTACAGGGTCTTCAGGGTCTCACTACACAGATCAGACTCATAGTGATCCTCCTGTTTCCAGCTTCCCGAGCACAGGGACTGCAGGAGTGCACCCCAGCCCAGCCTCCGTCACCATCTCAGCGTGTCCCGGGGGTGGGGCCGGCATGCAGGGAGGGCACCTGTCTCTGCGCCTGCCTGAGCATGCGCCTTAGTCGGCTGAGCTCTCTGGCCGACCCTCGCTATCTCTTTTAAACAGCACATATGTCTATCAACAGATTAATGGACAAGGAAAATGTGGTATTTATCAGTTAATGCATTGTGATCTTCACCCAAGCCAAACCTTAGGCCTGAGTAAAAGATAGATCTTAAGCTAAACTTCAAAATATTTATAAGTATCCCAGTATTGCCATTCTTACTCAGAGACACTAAATGTCAACTGTCAAAGTATTTTTCTGCACTATAAAAAGCAATACACTCATTTTTCTTCTAAAAATATATATTTTGATGACATTTAAGGAGTTGTTGCTCAACAGTAGAATGGGCATAATAATTCCCACTGTTACGCTGGAGCCCAGATGTCTCCCCAAAGCCTTATGTGGACCTACAGCCACCATCTGTGTGACAACGCAATTGACGGGCTGCTGTGCTAGGACTGAGGGCGTGAGTGCTGCCTGCTGTAAGCAGCCTGCGGAACAGAAAGTGCCATCATGTGGGCCACCAGAGGCTTGTGCCTCCCTGCCATAGGCACTAGGGCACGGTTGGGAGCAAGCTCCCCACGAGGACCACACTACCCAGCTCCCACCCATCTCCAGGGGTGTGCCACTTGTCCTCACCAGTGGGGTGAGGCCAGCAGTGACGTGGGTTCCACCACGACAAGCTGCTTAGCAGGCTCTTTCTTGTTCGCGCCTGCTCCTCCTCCTGCCAGACACATGCAGAGCAGTGTGACCGATCCGCCTCATCCTAACCCAGGACAGCTGTGGCTGATACCAGTACCATGCGTCCGCAAAGGTAGATGCGCACAGCTACCCCACCAACTCCCACTGGACCACCCAGGCCTCAGAGCTCTTCCGCCTTTCCAGCTTCAGTAGCTCTACTACAGGATTTCCCGAGTATTCCTCCTGTGTTACACGCTGCCTGTGCCTCTAGGACCTCTGCTTGCACATCCTCCAGCCCCACACAAGCCCTCCTGAGTTTCTACCTCCCCTGCATCCTGCCTCTAGGAAGGGTACAAGTATACTCATGAGCACAGAAGCCAGAAATGCTGGGGACCCTCTGCCCCCATTCCATAGAATGGAGCCCATTCTATGACCCCCTCCCAGGTTGGGTGAGTCTTGCCCCACCTCTACTGACCCCCACAAAGAGGCCCCTAAAGGAAGTATGCACTCCCTCTGAAGTCCTGCTGTACATAATAGTGATGTTGTCCAGTACCCCCAGGCATGCTGAGCTGGCCACGCAGACCAGGTATAGTCTCACTCACCTGTAAGCCCCACGCTGGGAAGGCTGGAAACAGGGAGACTCATTATGAGTCCAAGCTGCATAGTGAGACCCTGTATCAAATACATAAAATAATCATGACTGTGATGTTCATATACTCCTCGCGGTAACGACCTCACTACAGGTAGCACGCACTCTCTCCGCATAAATTCCATCTTAAAGGCCCAGCGCACCAAGGATGGCTGGGAGCTACACCAAGGAGGCTGAGCCGAATGGGCTTGAGGAAAGAGAGGATCATAGAAGCAGAAAGCCCTTACTCCTGCATAGCCAGGAGCATCTCCAGTTTCTATCAGAGGGATGAAGATGCCAGAGTCAGTGTGTCTAGCCTATAAAATAGAATCATGTATGGAGAGCTAGGCTTCTCCCTCAGCAAATGCCTTTACTGTCAGGTCTTAAAGTACTGACCCAGCCAAGGTTCTCCAAGGTCCTGCAGGCAGCCCTGTGGCAATCTGGCATCCAGGGGGCAGACCTGCTATGTGGTATCCCATGGACAAAAGTGACTGGAGGCGCATGACTCTTTTACTTTTTCTTCCTCACCATCACTGCACAAATAACACACACTTACTCTGAAAAGAAAGGGACAAATGGCACAGAAAAGAGGACGGGAGGGTTTCATTTCCTCAACAGCAACTATCCTGCATTTATCCGTTTGCAAGTTTAATGTTTATTGAGTTGATTGTGCTTAGGTTTGCATACGTGAAGATTGTCACTGGAGTTGCAGGATGGAATAGCTAAGACTGTGCCCTCTGGCACCTGCCTGGCTTCTGGCCCTGGCTCGGCCACTCATTGGATTTGTGACCCTGAGCAAGCTGATCTCTGGGCCTGTTTCCTCTCTGAAAATGAATTAATCTTCCTCACAGGCTGCTGAAGTGCTAACGAGTACTGCGTGAGGCAGGCGTGTTACCTCCTCCCCACGTTTGCCTCCGTGGTCTGAATGCAGCCTTTGCTGTCATGCATGGCTCATGTGGATTTCCCAGCTGATGCACCCTTGTTCTATCATGAAAGAGACAAGTAGAGACCACTGCCTGGAGCCAGAGCACCAGAAATCCCTGCTCCTCATCACACGACCAGGCCTCCTGGCTGTGGCTGTTGGCCACGCTCATCTCAGGACATCCTCCCCTCCCCGCCTGCACCTGCCTCTGCTCCGCGCTGGTCATCAGGGTACAGCCTGCCCACCCTGCACAGGAGGCCCTTGCCAGGGCAGGCTCGGCCCCCATGCTGCTGGCCCATCCACTTGTCTTACACCGGGCTCCCAAGCCCCAGTTCCAAGGACGAGCCATCCTCCTGAAGAGCCCTGACCTGCACTGCACATAGCCCCAGCTTCTGCCACCAGCCACTTTGGACTTTCTGGCTTAGGACCAACTCAGGGATGGCACCACAACCAGCTCCCCTAGGCAACTGGGGCTCTACCGACTGTGGCCACCAGGTGGCGCAAGGCATTCTCAAGACTGCTGAAAGCGGTCTTCACCCAACTGTACCTCAATTTCCCTTTCTATAAAATGGAACAGCTGCACAAGGTCTCGGTATCCCTTCCGCTTTGACGTTCTGCCTCTAGCACTGTTCTGGGCTGTTAGTAAGATGTAGGTCTCACTTCAGACGAAGAGGGACTGCTTGGCCTTCATGAAGTGGGCCATCCCCAGGCTGTCTGGGCTCCTCCTCCCAAGGGTGACTGCCTTCTGTCCTGACCACCCCTCCTTGGTCTCCTCATCTCAGAGGGTCACCTGGCACTGGCAGTGGCAGGCCAAGTGTCCTGTTTCTATGACAGACGTTGATTTGGAAGATCAAGGAAGTTCAGATCCTAAAGATGCAGGCACCCCCAAAGCCATGGCCCCGATTTCACGACTGCACAGACATCAACCTGTAAGCAGGGATGCAGGGGTCATATTGGCAGCTTGAAACCTGGGCACAAGAACTCTCTGAACCTCTGCAGCCCAGTGTGTTAGGTGGGGTGGCAGCTTCTTTCCTGTCCCCATAACCCTTAACCTTTCAGAGGTGCCAGGTCAGGTGTTAACCTCTAACAACGTGTAAAACTGTTTGTATCGCACCAGCTTTGACCTCTAAAGGGTCTCACAGTTTCAGCTCCCAGTGCATTGGCCCCACTGTGCCAATAAGTGGTCAACTTACTACACCCAGCTGAACTGAACCAGCGAGGTGCTGGGTGTGGGAGGCCCACCTGAGGGTTGTTGCCAGCAGCATAAAGGGAGAACAGTGGAAGCTGTCAGTATGCCGTTAGCGATGCTGTTCTGAGACGCTTTTGGACCAGTTGGAGGCTGCCAGTTCTCTTGGGCTGCTCTGCTGGAGGACCTTGTCATACCGCCTTTCCCAATGAACTCTGGAGGAGCCCTGGTCCTCATCTTGAGCATTGCTTCCTGGTACCAGAGGGGAAGACGGTGCAGTGCTCAGCTTCATGGAGAAGCTTGTCACATTGGCTTTCCTGAAGGGAACTCGGCTCTCCTCATCACTGGAGGAGCTTGGGACCTCACTGTTGCTGAGGACAGCTGTGGTACCTTTGGGGAAGCTCTGGTGCTTACTTTGAGCACTGCTTCCTAGCTCTGGTTCAGCTCCTCAGCCTGCTAGCACAGGGCCTTCATCCTGCTGGCATAGACCTCCTGGCTTCCACCACTGACCCTTGGACCTTTCCAGCACAGATCCAAGGAACAGGCCTGCATGGGACTTTGCTATGGGCTCTAGGCCTCCAGATGGACTTCTGGGAAGCATTGGAATGAGCTCTAAGCCCTCAGTTGGATTCTTTGGTGTTTAATGTGTGGATAGGTTTCCTGCACTTGTGGTGTATAATTCTTTGGATGATTCATTATAAAATAATACTATAAAATGTGTCCTGTATTGTATTCTTCCCCTTGCAAAACCCCCCAAACCATGATGATAGCGATGGATTCCAGTTTAGAGAGGTGAGCAGACCATTGTGTTACAGAGTGCTTTATGTCTCCCAAAGTTCACATGCTGGAAGCTTGGCTTCTGGTGTGGCAATGTTGGAGTTGTAGAGTCCCTAAGAGAAGGGACCTATTGGGGCACAGTGATGCTCCCAGATACTCTGAGTGGCAGAGGCGGGAAGATCACAAGTTTAAATCCAGACTTGGAATTTAGAGACTTAAAAAAAAAATCCTGACTCAAAATTTTTTTTTTTTTTTTTTTTTGTCTTTTTGAGACAGGGTCTCATTATGCAGTTCAGGCTGGCCTTAAACTCACTTTGTAGCTCAGGCTGGTCTCAAACTCATAACAATCCTCCTGCCTCAGCCTCCCGAGTGCTGGGATTACAAGCACGCACCACCACACCCGGCTCAAAATATTTTAAAAGGCCTGGGAATGCAGCTTAGTAAGTAGGTCCTGAGCTCAATGCTAAAAAAGCAAGGTCCAGGGGAGGTCACTAGGTTGTGGTCAGGCACAGATTAGTTCCTACAGTACCAGGTTGTTAGAAGGAGCCAGCCTGCTCCCTCCCAGGTCTCATGAGACCACTCACTACAGGCTCTCACTGCATGGCACCATCCCGTGCCACAGTCAGCCAGGGGCCTTGCGATTCAGACTTGCCCAGCAATAGAATCGAGAGCCAGGCAAACCTGTTTCTGCATAGCTTTTCTGACTTGCAACACAAAATGAGCTAGGACATTGGAGTTGGTCCAACAGGCTGTTCCTTGAGTGAATCTCTTCAGAACATGTCTGTTTCCTGCACAGTGCTGCTGGCCCTGGCCCTGCCAACAGAGCCTCAGCTGAACATTCCTTGAGGTCATTGTCCTCAAGGGCATAAACCAATGTGGTTGATCCTACTGGGTTTTCCACACTAATGGTGCTCTATTCAGGCACACTTGCCATACAATAAAGGACCCAAGTCTTAAATATTCACATACTCACATATGAGTCCAGCATCATCCAGACACAGGCTTAGGACATTTAGATCACCATAGAAAAGATGCTCATAACTTTAGGGTCATTCTCCCGGCCCCACCCCCATCTCCAGGCAATTACTACTGTAAGACCCCTTTGCTCTCTAATTTTAACACAGGTATATATTATACCATTCTTTGTACCTGGCTACTTTCACTTAAGAAAATATCTTTGCGACTCATCCATCAGTATGCATAGCAGTACTTTTTGTCATGAAGGGTGTTCCAATGCTGTACCACTTGTTAATACTAAACTGGGTTTGTTTCCAGCCTGGGGCTTCTACGAAAGCTCCACTGGCATGTGCCCTCATTCCTGTCCCTGAGCTATATATCTACTACCGAGACTATAACATTAAAGGGTAACTGCGTGTTTAACATTATCAAAACTGTTTAGGTAACTTTTCAAAGTCATCATAGAACTTTATATCCCCATCATTGATAGGTGAGGTCTTTGCCTGGTCTGCATATTTTACATTAGCCAGAAACATGGATGTGTAGTAGTATTTCATTGTGGAACTGTTTATGTTATTGTTACTGTTTCACTGTGGTTTGTTTGCACTTCTCTTGTCTCGGGAAAAGGAGCACATTTCATATATTTATTGGCTATCCTAATGTCTTCTATAAAGTGCCTGATCTTATAAATTGGTTTATATGGATTTTTGTCTTATTGATTTTTAGGAGTTTATTATGTTTTTCTTCAAGTCCTTTGTCAGATATAGTACACATGCAGTGTTTTCCTTCTGTCACTTGACTTTCTATCTCCTTAGTGGGGATTTCAGTGAGCAGACATTATTAACTTTTAGGAAATTCAATCACCAATGTTCCTGTCATACTTACCACCCTCGTGCTCTGTTTAAGAAATGTCATTTCCCCGAGCTCATCGATATGTTCTTCTGTGCTTTATTCCAGAAGCTATCGAGTTTCAGCTGTTACATTCATGTTTTCATTCCTTTCAAATTAATTCCCTTGAAAATCTTGAGGAAGGACTTAGGCCACTTGGTTTTCTTCATGGATATTCAGTTACTCCATCACCACTAACTGTAGAAACTATGTCCTTGTTTCCACTAAATTCTTTCGTGACTTGTTCAAAATCCATTTATTGTCAAATAACATTACCAAACGCTATACTCTAATACAGCTGAATCACTTGTATAGGTCCACGTTGCCTTGTCACATACACCTGGCAGAAGGTAGGGAAGAAATGGCCACAGAGAGAAGGGGATGCCTACCTTGGAGCTGCTTTCTGAGCTAGATCCACTTTCTGGGTCAAACTTCAGGCCAGATCCATGAGACACAGTTCAAATACAAAGAGAGCGAGCCCCAGGCCACACCCAGCAGGTCTCCAGGTGGACACCCGCGCTCCTCCGGGGCCCTGGTAAGCTGGTCCTAACTGCAAAGCCGTTGACTGTTGTGATGTCCCTCCCACCTTGAGCATTGGGTACCTGACGTACAGGGCCGTGCAAAGTCAGAAGACTTCACCCAGTGGAGGGGCCCAATCGGTTTACCCACTTGCCAAAGTAAGACCTCAGACCAGGCCCTCAGTCTGCCCAAACTTTTACTTAAAACACCCAACACCAACCATGTGTGGGACTGTACACTCTGCTCTCTGCCTGGCCCCTGTCCACGTAGAGGAAGCTTTCTTTTTTACATTTTTGCATTAGCATACACTTGTGCTACACAGTAATTGCATTCATCTTCGGCCCCAACACGTATGCATATCCCTCCTGCCTCCGATGGTACCGCCCCTGCCACCCACCCCCGCCCTGCCTTCCTGCTTCCCGCTTGTCCAGGTCTCCTCCTCTTCTCCACAGTCTGCTCCCCTGTTCCTTAACACCAGTCTTTTATTTCATTCCTTAGACTGTTTGTTTTTATTTTATGGAAAAAATAAAACAAAATTCCATGAATTTTTATTTCATTCAAAATCATAGGAGAATAACAACAGTTAATTCAGTGCATATTGTAATATTTAAAGTAGTCACTCAGAGAACAAGACTCAGGAGCGCAAGATTGTCCAGTCAGTACTAGCGCACCCCTTTCTTTTCAATGAACTAAGGGAGATCAGGAAGATAAGTAACCGCATTGTCTTCCTTTTCCTTTTTTTCCTTTCCCCTTTTCCCTAACCTAGTTTATTTTGAACAATTTCTTCCCACTTTGCACTTAACCATGGTACATCTTACACCTTATCCTCTCATAAACCCTGTTGTGAGGTTCTTGCATATCAGAGAACCCATGTAAAGTTTAGTATATTAGGACTGACTTCTTTCACTTCTTTTTTTTTAAGTTCAGAAAACATTTATTTTGCTTGAGGGCATTAAGTAGATCTGTTACAGTACATGACATATTAAATTGTGGTGGTTCCTCTCTTTATTTACTGATAAGAGACATACGGTACAATAATGTCTGTAAGTATAATATCGTGTATGCACCTTCTATGATACCAAAACATTATGAAAACAGTTTGCAATGTATTAACTTATCAAATCCATCTTGTCAAGGTATCTTAAAACTGTCTCATTGATATTTGTAGTTCAATACAAAAAAAATAAAAAATAAATAAGTAAATTATGGTGGTTCATATTTGACACAAACACGTTTGTGTTATAATTTATACATTGTATCTGACTACTTCACCATTTGGCAATGTATCTCAAGTTCATTTACAAAGCCACCTGCTTGAGTGTTTGTAAAGAATTATAATTATTTTAAGGATTAATGTTGATATTATTTATATTTACATAAAATTATTTTATAATTCAATGTGTCCATATATTGTTTTTTATTTTTATTATGAATATTTATTTATTTTCCATAATTTTGTGGAAAAAGAAATAGCAATGAGACAGTTTCAAATCAAATTAGTAGGACAGGTTCAATAATTAATATATTGCATATTGTTTTCTTAGTGGTTATTTGTTATACAAAGTCTAGACATGATGTTCTATTCACAAACATTATTAGAACACATCCCTCTATTCATTAAATTAACAGAATGTAGCTGTATATCTATCTTAACTATTTTGAATCTACAGATACAAACTGGTCATTCAATTATATCCCCTTTTTTTGTTTAGTTTTTTCATTTAAATATTATAGGTGTGTGAAGTCAGTAACATATTCCAAAATAGTCCACTAGTCCATAATAGCATTGGGTTTTCTGTATATCTGGCAATGTCAGAAGTTGTTGACTTGAGTTCTTTACAGCTCAGCATAATAATATGCTTTTATTTCTTATACATCATTTGTATAGTTTTCTGTGGGATGGTTAAGATCAAGATAAAGCAAGACCTCTGTAACAAGAATTGTAGCTTTTGTATCTAATTAAAGTCAGTCAAATACCCTCAGGATTTATCCCGAGATCCTGTACAGCAGTTTGTAGATGCTTTGTCTGTGTCAGTCATGTGGATGAGTCACAGCCATTGCATGACCAATTTGCTTTTCTTGAAAGCCTGAGAGAATGTTTTCTCTCTATGAGACTCTCCTCAGGCACACTCTACAGGTTCTAATATGTCCTGAGTCCTAATTGACCTTGAAACGTTAGGGACAAAATGTTGGCTGTCCTATTTTTTACAGTTGTGGTCCTCCTTTTTCTCTAATTTTTGGTCTGCAATCCTAGATTGTTAACCCTCCAGAAGAGAAGCTTATTGTTATTACCGTACAATCTACGTAGTTGAGGTTAACCTCACTATTTGTTTACACATCAAACATTTTAGGCTTAACATGGAACAGGTATTTTTCATCAAGTGTTCATTTGTTAAACTTTAAATCCCTACAAAATATAACATAACAAAAACTTAAAAAGGTAAAATAATTTTAAAAATAGGAATAAACAATTATATATATTTATGCATAAGTTTAGAAATCTAACCATATACAGCATTGCAGCAGGACAGTCCCTCAACACTCCTTTTCCTATTTCCTGCCTTTATTCACCAGCTCCTTCCTTTTTTAAAAAATCATCTACCCAAGAGACAGCACAGTAGCACCCAATGTGTCATGACAAGCATCACGTATTCAGAAGACCAGAATGACAGGCCCTCCAAGCATGAACCTACTATTTCAAATTTCCATCTTCAGTGCAGTTGCTTAGCTCACAGCTATCACCATATATAGTCATTCATGGAGGGAATCCTACCAAATTAACTGCTAGATTTGAAAATCTTCTGAAGTTTCTCAGGATCATTGCCTACCCATCTTGTACATATAACTGTATGGCTTGGCCTCTGTCATATTTCTTAAAAATTCTTGCTCTCTCTTCATTATCTAGTCTTCAAGTTCTTGTTTTCCTTTTAATTGTGTCATACCTCTCTATTTGTAATTCTTCTTTTGAGTTCTTATACTAGGGAGACTATACAATATTCACACATGTGTGTCTGGTTTATTTCACTTATGAGTATATGTTGAAGTGGCATCCACTTAAATATGAAGGCTTCGAGTTTATTATTCTTTATAGCTGAGTAATATTCCATTATATAAAAATACCACATATTTTCATCCATTCCTCAGGTGAAGGGCATCTTGGTTTTTTCCAACATTTGGCAATCACAAATTGTGCTGCTATAAACATAGGTGCACATATATCACTATGATATGATGTTTTCAGTTCCTCAGGGAAAATTCTCAGTAGGGGGATAGCTTGTTTGAATGGAATTTCCAGTCCTACTTTTTTAAGGAGTCTCCACACTGATTTCTATAATGGCTGCACCAGTCTACATTCCCACCAGCAGTGGAGAAGTGTTCCCTTTTCCCCACAACCTCTCCAACATTTGTTGTTGGTTGATTTCTTTATGATAGCCATTCTTTCTGGAGTGAGATGGTATCTCAGTGTTGTTCTAATTTGCATTTCATGGATGGCTAGTGATGTGGACCATTTTTTCATATATATTTTCACTTCTTTAATTTCATCCTCTGAGAAGTGTGTATTCATCTCAGATGTCCATTTCTGGATTGGGTCATTAAATTTTGGGGCCCTAACGTGTTTTAGTTCTTTATAAGTCCTAGAGAGCAGACCTTTGTCCAAATAATTATTTGCCAAGATTTTTTCCAAATTTGTGGATTGTCTTTTCACTTTATTGACAATTTCTTTTGATGTGCAGAAATTCCTGAAGAAGAGTTGATTACAGCTGTTAATTCTTTCAAGTGTTTCCCCTGCGAATGCATGTTTGTTCATGAACTCTTTGCCTACCCCATGTCTTCAAGTGTTCCTCCTCCTTTCTTTTCCAGGATATTGACTGTTTCTGTTTTAAAGTTTAGACCTTTAATCCATCTTGACTTTAGCTTAGTGCATGGTGATAAACCTGGGTCAAGTTTTAATTTTCAGCATATACAAAGCCAGTTTTTCCAGCACCATTTGTTAAAGAGGCTATCTGTCTTCCAGTGAGTGTGCTTGGCCCTTCTGTCAAAGATAAGGTGGCTGAGTGTGTTAATAGAGGTCTCTGCATCTTCTAATTTATTCCACTGGTCCTCAGGTCTATTTGTTTCCAGTACCATGTTGATTTTATCATAGTAGTCTTGTAGCATAATTTCAAGTCAGGGATTGTAATGCCTCCTTCTTTGTCTTTGTTGGCCAGGATTGACTTTGCAATTCTAGGTCTTTTCTTGTTCCAAATAAAATTTAGGAATGATTTCTCTAGATCTGTGAGGTATGTTGATGGTAGTTTGATAGGGATTGCATTAAATCTGTGCAACAATACTGGGAGTATGGCCATCTTCACAATGTTGGTTCTTCCTATCCAGGAGTAGGGAATATATTTCCATTTTCTGAAATCCTCTATGATCTCTTTTTTAAGAATACTGTAGTTTTCCTTGAAAAGATCTTTGACTTCTTTATAGTTATATTAATTCCAAGTGATTTCATTTTCCTCAGTGTTATTGTAAAAGGTATTGTTTCTATAATTTCCCTCTCAGTGTGTTTGTTATCTGTGTAGAGGAATACTATTGACTTTTGAGTATTGACTTTGTATCCAGCTAAGCTACTGAATTTGTGTATTAATTCTAGTAGCTTCTTGTTGTTTTTTGGATCTTCCAAGAAAAGAATCATGTCATCTGCAAATAATGATAATTTGACTTCTTCTTTACCTATTCTTATTCCGTTTGTTTCTCTCTCTTGTCTAATGGCTTTAGCTAATGATTTCAGAACTACATTGAATAGGAGGGGTGATAGAGGATACCCTTGTCTTGTACCAGATCTAAGAGTAAAAGATTTCAGTTTTTCCCCATTTAGAATTATGTTAGACATTGGGTTATCATAGATGACTTTTATAAACTTGAAGTGGAGGCCTTCTATCCCAATTTTCTGTACGACTTTGAACATGAATGACTGTTGGACTTTGTCAAAAGCCTTTTCTGCATCAATTGAAATGATCATGTGGTTTTTAGATTTCAGTCTATTAATGTAGTGTATTACGTTTATACATTTTCAAATATTGAACCATCCTTTCATTCCTGGGATGAATCCTATGGAGGTCATGGCATATGATCTTCTTGATGATTTGCTGTATTCTTTTTGCTAGAACTTTATGAGAATTTTTGCATCTATCTTCATGAGGGAGATTGGCTTATAGTTCTCTTTTTTAGTTGTGTCTTTCCCTGGTTTTGGTATCAGTATAATACTTGTCTCCAGGAATGATTTTGGAAGGACTGCTTCCTTTTCAATTTCCTTTATTTTTTTTTTTTTCCATTTATTTTTATTTTATTGAAATACAAATGTCAATCAGACAGTT
>PVKA01035350.1:0-22688 GCA_004027165.1 Ctenomys sociabilis
CATCGTCACAGAAGCTAAAATGGCCGTTAGGGGAGTACGGGGACAATTTTGATTGGGGGAGACAAATATTTTATCTATATTAGGGAACTTTGTGGCTCAGGGTATGGTCTCACGGGATGGGGTGAAGGGGGCTGAGGCAAGCTGTGTTACAGAAGCTAATTGCATTGGTTAATAGGGGTTGACCTTTACATTGATTGGCCCAGTGAGAAGGGAATTTTCTTGACAGAATAACATATTTCTGTAATGCTTGGGTAACCTTGGGGGGAGCATCTTGTGGCCATTAGGGATTAACAGGGAAACTTGAGCAAGCAGGTTACAGAAGCCAATAGCAATTGTTCCTTTGTCAAGATTGATTGAGGGCCACCTGGAGGTTGCTGAGGCTTTAGAGCAACCTTGTGGTTGCCTAGTTGCATGTAACTTTCCCAGAACATTTAGCAACAGGTGAAACAAAGGGCTAAGGTGGAGCCAGTCTAGCCTGGGGCTGGGTGCAGTGCTGGGGAGGGAGGTAAATGGGGAGCAGTTATCTAACATTAGGTTCTGGCAGGAACAGCAAGAAATAGCACCTGGCGTTGACATCGGGCAGCTTGGTTCCTACAGTTTGACATTCCCCTATTGGGTCTTTTCACACTGTCATTAAAATGATTTTCTTTTCACCATTGCCTTTGGATGCAGCTTTAACTTGGATGTAGGTATGTACATTGCTTATGGAATCCACTGGGTTATGCTTTGACTCTCAAATCCCTTCTTCCCTTAGTAGCTCTGCAGTGCTGGACCAATTATGTAACTTCTCGGCATCTAAGTTTTCTTATCTGCTTAATCCAGAGAATAATATGGGTCTCACAAGGCCATGTGCAAATCAAGTAAGTCTCATCTCCACCTTGACTTCCTGCTTCTCTTGTGGGAAAGCAAGAATACCAAGGACTGAGAATTGGGTAAGACTCTGGCCTCAGGTGAAATTAGCGTCACTGAGTAGGAAATAGCCTCTGAAATTTCCCTCAAATATAATATCTCATGTTTTAAGATTTGGAGATAAAAACATGACCAAGACTACCACGCAGTTCAGAGTTTCTTCACAAATATTTAAATATAATCTTGTTTGTTTGTACTTTTTTTTAGGGAAGAGTCTACAGGGCTCTCACTACTAGATCAGACCGGTAGTGATCCACCTATTTGCAGTCTCCCAAGAGCTGGAATATTTCAGGCGTGCACCACCATGCCCAGTGTCAATCCCCCTCTCAGGACACCCCAGGGGCGGGGCTAGCACAGCAGGCACTGGGATCAAACTCCCAGGCCCTGATCCTGCTTTCAAATGCTTTAGTCTGCTGAGCTATTAGGCCGGCCCTTAAACATAATCATTAATTATTAAATGAAAGAGTTGATTTGTTATAGGAGTTAAAGCAACTCAGGAAGTACAAAGTGCTTTTCTGAAGTTCCCTGTGTTAGCGCTGTAGTATCACAGGTGTGATGTAACCAATGGCAGGCTGTGTCTAGTGATTTGCTTCTAAAATTATAAATCGAAACGCTGAGTGCAGGGACAGAGAAAGGGAGAGCAGGGAGGGGAATGAAAATGCTAGAGAGATGTTAGGGGGCACTGAGTAAAATCTGCATTTACTGGAAGTTTATTTAAATATTAGTTTCTGAAGAACACAGGGAGACTAACTTAAGACTTCTTGTCTTAATTTGCTTCATTTGACAAACGTCATTATCTCAGCAGAAATTCATTTTTCCAACTGGCTCCAAAATGACAAAGAACCAGGCGTATTAGAACCGAAGAGGGCTCTTGTGTATGCCGTTTTACTCTCTTGTAAATCATCAATCTTCAATGGGATTCTTTTTCTTCCCGAAGATCTAAATTGGTCCATGTGGTTGAAATATATATAGTGGGCTGTTCTTAAAGAATTATGAACAGGAGGCTCAAATCTAGCTTCTGTTGGAAACAGCCACAGAATGTTTAGGAAATACATTGCTGTATGCACACAAAGGGGTCTGTCGCCGGCAATGGAGCACGGCTGAACTGCGTGGCTGCGGAAGGTCGTCGGTCACAGTTATTACTCTGTAGACAGCAGCAATGTTAAGTGAGACTAGGCTTCTCGAATGAATTCCAATAATTCAAGTTGTGATTCCTAAACTGTGTGTCAGACTAATTCAATACCACTTTTAAGGAAAAAAAAAAAAAAGAGCTGAAATTATTAGTCCCATAATAAGGGTAAAGTAACCTGATCTTATTGCTTTAATAATTAATAAAGCCATTACAAACCCCTCGTGATTTATTTTTTTAAGTAAAAGAATGAAATTTTGTAAATCCTACTTATTGCATTAAAATAGCGTAAGTGGTCAAGTGCTTTATTTTTTACATCAGAAGTAGGTTTATTTTGGTATATACTTTGAACTTTGCAGGCATTATTATCATTATTATTTAGTTTCTTTTATTTCTAAAATTAAATATTTAAAATTGTTTTTGCTGGTTATAAAAGTAATTCCTGATTATGAAAATAAAATAAATTATAAGAATAAAAAGCTTATGAACTGAAGTGTCTCCCACCTTCTATAATACTTTTGGCGAAATGGAATTTAAAAAATTGCTTTTGTACTCATACGTGCAAGTGCAAATGTATGTGTCTGTGTGTGTGTGTGCATGTATGTGCACACATGCTAGAATTTGAACCCAGGGACTTCTGCATGTTGAACATTCCCTCTACCACTGACCTATACCCCACTGCTGTAAGTTTTAAATATAGAGCTGCTCATTCCCCCACCCACCCATCCACTCATTCAGCAATGCACTCATTCACCCATCTACACATCCACCCACCTATCCATCTGTCCGTCCGTCCATCTATCCATCCATCTGTCTGTCTGTCCGTCCATCCAATTCACCCACCCACTCATCCACTCATTCACCAATGCACTCATTCACCCATCTACACATCCACCCACTTATCCATCCGTCCATCCGTCCATCTATCCATTCACCCACTCACTAATCCACCCATGCATACCATCTTTCTATATTGGAAAACTGAAAGTTTGGAGACAGAAAGAAGTGGCTTCTTGTTTCCGGGGAGAGGCATACTCAGACATAGTTCATGATTAGAGCGTTATTCGAGGCGACCTGGGCAGAGTGAAGAGGGCGGCTCCACACCGTGGCATCAGCAGTGGGTCTACGTGCTGGCCCTTTAGGTTCTCTCTCTTTCTCTCTCCCCAGCCCCCTATGTGCAACCCAGGGCCTCATGCGTGGTAGGCAAATTTCCACTGCTGAGCTGCATCTCTAGCCCTCAGCTCCATTTTTAACTCTTATGAGACCCTTGGGCAAGTCATGTGCCGTCGTTTATATAACATATATCCTTTTTATGTTAGTACCTCTTGACTTAGATTCTGCTCTCTTAGTCTTTTGAGAAGGGAATAATTAAATTTTGATGAGTGGCCGTTTCTTCTTTACAAAACATATACTTGGTTTACTAGTGGAATACTCTAAAACAGCACTTGACAATTTTTTTCTTTTCTTTTCTTTTTTTTTTTTTTAAAAAAGGCTCTTTAATGACTACGTTAACCTCCTTCAGGCAAAGCTTAAGATACTTAACATTTTTGAGGAATAGAGGCGAAACAGATGTCTGTGTTGGTACTGAGAAATTGCTTTAAAATCGATCATCTCTTGTCATTGATAAAATGATCGTAGCATCGGCATCAATAACACAGACAGGGTTTGGGAGCCGTTGCCTATGCTTGCTGAATTTCAAAGATGTGGTTCTCGGGAATATAGGGGGCTTTGTATGGAGCTGAATGAACCTTCCACAGTCTGAAAGCCCATCTTTGGAAAACAAATATCCAGTTACCATGGAGACATTCAAGGTGGATGAAAGATGGATTAATCAAAATACAGTAAATCCTTTTTACGAGCTTCCTAAGAAATCTAGTGTGAAGTGAACCCTCTGGTCTGTCTGCTCCCATTCTCCCCCATCACAGAGGAAATCCACCGTGGACGTACAATGGCACACATTTATTATGCTGTGTTTTCTGGATACACTACTGAATGGCTCTCTCATTTGCCTGAAAGGAAACATCACATAAGCACCAAGGTTCCACAAGCAGTTTTTTAAAAATAGGTTTTGAAAGTGAAGGAAGAAATCTAACCTTAGCTTCTCCACAAAAAAAGCAAAAAGCATAGAAAGAGCCTCTGAAAACTGTGATTATTGATCAACTGAGCTACGTGCTCCAGGGAATAAAGGATATGAAATAATTGGTACTGAGATATATCTGCAGTCAGCCTGAGTCTAAATTCACAACCAATCTGATCATTTTCACTGCTTGGTTTAATCCCAAAATAAGTCATCTCAGTCCCAGTATCAGTTAAATGAATAAATTGAAATAGATTATTTAGTTGACTAAATTAACTGAATAAATAAATAGCTACTCCCTCCCTTCCCAACAAACCGATGAGTCAAATTAATCAACATAGTCAATCCAGTTGTGGGAAACATTTCTAGAAGCCTCCAGTAAATCATTCGTGGGCAGCTAATTCAATTTTAACTCCTGGTCTTGAATAGTCACGCAGTCAGGCAGATTGGATGGCCTAATATATAGTCAACTATGGGAGGAGGTTTTGGATGTCTTCTAAGAACAGATAAAGATTCACAGCAAGGATGTCAGGTACTGTAGTCAAGGATCTGGGGGACCAAGCAGAGGGCACCTGCTGATGGTCCTGGCCCAGATTCAATGCGGTCTCAGAGTGAGGGAATCACAGAGGATGCAGTTGCCAAAGACCTCAGCATGGAATGAAGCAGTGGTTTTCAGCTGAGTCTGATTTTTGAAGAATGGGTGTGGAGAAAGTTGTGTATGCTGTTTCTGTTATTGGCATCAAGTACTAGGGATACTGCTGACATCCTGAAAAGCACAAGACAGCCTTCTGAAAACAGAAAGAAAGAAAGAAAGAAAAGAAGGGAAGAAGGAAGGAAAAAGAAAGAAAAAAAGAAAGAAAAAGAAGGAAAGAAAAAAAGGGGTAGAGAGAGACACACACACACACAGAGAAAGAGAGAGAGAGAGAGAGAGAGAGAGAGAGAGAGAGAGAGAGAGAGAGAGAGAATGCCAATATTGCTGAGGTTGAGAAATGCTGAAGTTGAGGAGATAAGCTGTTAAGGGATTCTACATAGCATCCCAGCTTAAGCACAAATTCATGATGCACAGGCAAGACAAAAGTTTAGATCTTTTGAGTGGAGCTATGAGAAATCAGCTCCAGATGTGCTGTTTTAAACCTTTACTTTCAATGTTAGTCTTTGCTGTTTTTTATTTATTTATTTATTTTCTTGCCAGTAAAATGTCAGCTTCTTTGAGATTTAGGTACTTAATTTGTTGTATGGTGAGATAGTACCCACCTTAGGGATTAAATGAGATTACAGGTGTGAAAACATGGAACAATGTCAGTGTTCATGATATAAAATAAATAAGCCAAATTTCTATCTTTATGTATTTTTTGAAGCAAAGAAGATCAGCTTCGGCCAGTAGTGACAATAAAAAGACAAATGTTTTCAAAATTTGAAATTCATCAATAATTTATAATCTTAATGTGTGACAAGTCCTTTCGGGGTTAGGCCATAGATGTCCAGCCTTTTGACTTGCCTGGGTTGCAAAGAATATATACTATAGATTATGTGTATAGGAAATAAAGTTTCCTTTATTTTTTTATTGTAATACTACAAAAGAAAATAACATAAGATAAGTGGACTATTTGACTTTGTTTTGGTGAAACCAATGCATCAGTATCTGGTTCAGTGGAAGTGGCTGCAGTTCCTAGTGAGTTCTCAAGGTTTGTCAGAGATTTTGATCTAATTTCACCCACCATGTGCTTCACCCTGGAAATCAGTTTGCAGATAAATGTACTGTCAAAAAGCAGGGATATGAATTAGGCTAGGGAATAGTTTTCTTTAGCATGATAGGTCTTATAAAAATCTAGTAAAGACACATGATCAAATTTTTCAAGTTGAGGGTCAATTTTTCTCAAGTTGAATGTCTGACAACTCTATATAACTCAAAAATTAATAAAAATAAATCATAGTACCAGACATGGTGGTGCATGCCTGTAAACCTAGTGCTCTGGAGGCTTGCTGGAAGTTCAAGGGCATCCTGAATTATAGCCTATCTTGAATAACAAAAATGCATAATATACCATTGTACATCTGTATACAATAGTATTAAATAAGTAATATTATTTAATTCAGCATCGACTTTCCCCCATTTATTTAAAAAATCCCCAGAAATTTAAGAGAACGGAAATGGTTCTATCAGCCTGTGAGTCACCTTAAATACCCTGAATGGAGGGCCGGCCAGCTAACTCAGCAGACTAAGCACCAGGGATTGGGATTTGGTGCCTGGGGTACCGGGCCGGCCCGCTCCTGGACTGTCCTGAGACAGTGACTGAGACTGGGCGAGGTGTCACATGCCTGTAACAGCAACTCTTGGGAGGCTGAAAACAGGAGGATCGTTACCTGATCTGTGTAGTGAGACCGTGTACTAAATACAGAAAAATAAATAAATAAGTAAACATATTGAATAGCTCTTCATCATACATTCCTCACCTGCTTGTTTGAAAACTATATTTTTAGTATTTTGAGAACTATACTTTGGTACCAATTAATACGTGTATACCTTGTAAGCTAAGGTGTCCTTCCTTTGAGAAGTTTTTGCCAGTTTACAGTTTTTACAAAATAGTGTATTAAGTCTTCACAGTAAACATTATAACAAGCTTGAAGTCATTGCATATGAATTCTATGAATTAAATTTGAATATATAATATAAAGTATAAAAATTGTAATTAAAGAATGAATTTAATGTGAAATCACTAGTATTTAAAAAATTTACACCAGGATTTAACAGGCTATGACATAATTTATAAATATTACTTTCATTCAGGCAATGTTTATTGGGTCTCGCTACGTATCTCAGACTCATAGTGATCTTCCTGTTTCAGCCTCTCCAGCACTCGGATTATAGGTACATTCTACCACACCCAGATTCAGGGCTGGCATGACTTGTGGTACCAGGGATCTAACCCAGGTCCTTGTGCTTGCCAGGCAGGTGCTTAGACTTCCGAGCTATCTCCCCAGCCCTTATTCAGCTAATTTTTAGTGACAGCTTTATTGTCTTTATACTCCAGGAGCTTATTTTCTAAAGAAATACACGGTTTTTCTTATGACATGATATCAGTTCCTTTAAGAACTTTAATGTGGAAAAGCTATAAGATTTTCCACTGGCATTTGCTACAGAAGTTTATCCTTAGAATTAGAAAAGCTTTGGAAATGTTTTCACTATTGAAAAAGAAAATTTAGTTTGAAATTCAGTTTGGGGTCCTGTATTAGAATTTCAGGTAAATGGAAATGTCTTAGCCTCCCACTGCCTATGTGGGAGAGTTGTTGTTACTGTCAAATGCCTCTGTGATTTGTTTAGCATAGATCTATTTTCCAAACATAACTGTTTCATATGTTTTAAAAATTCATTAATTCCCTTTTTTGGGGGGTGGGGGTGGAACCAGGGATTGAACTCAGGTCCTTGCGCTTGCCAGGGAAGTGCTAATTCCACTGAGCCATCTCCCCAGCCCCACACTAATTCCTTTGATACTTGTAAGTGTATCATATACATTGATTTTTGTTCTTGTATCATTTTCTATACTCAATTTTACCTAAGCTGTTATACCAAATTTGTACTGAGTGCATCTATTTAAAAATGGTTACTTGGGCCAGGAAGATAGCTCAGAAGCATAGGCACCTGTCTGGCCAGTGCAGCCCTGAGTTTGATCCCTGGCCTCACATGCCCTCCTATCCCTGGAACTCCTAAAGTGCCACGCTGCCTGAAACCAAGCATGGTAGCACACACACCTGTAATCCCAGCACTCAGGAGGCTGAGACAGGAGGATCACTATGAGTTTGAGACCTGCCTGAGGGCTACAAAAGTGAGCACAAGGCCAGTTTGAACTGCATAGCAAGGCCCTGTCTTTTTTTTTTTTTTTTTTTTTTTTTTTTTTTTTGTGGTACTTAGGATTGAACTCAGGATCTTGTGCATGGTAGGCAAGCATTCTTACCACTTAACTACATTACCAGCCCGAGGCCCTGTTTTTAAAAAAGTAAATAAGCAAGCAAACAAACAAATAAATGTATAAAAATGGTTACTTACAAAGCCAGGCATGGTGGTGCACTTTTGCATTCCCAGAACTCTGGAGGCTAAGGCTAGAAGGGTTGGTGCAGGACTAAGACTTAATCTCCAAAAACAAAAGAAAAAGAAAAGAAAAGAAAAAGGAAAACATTAGCTATAAATTATATTAGGCTTTTGTTGCAAAAATGTGACTTAAAATAATTTCTAAGGCCAGCGAGGTTGCTCATGAGACAGCTCAGCAGACTAAGTGCCTGCTTAGACAAGAGCACGGACCGTAATTTGATCCCAGGCACCACAATGCTGCGCCAGCCACGCCCACCCCCAGGCATGCTGAGCTGGGGATCGAGTCTGGGCGTGGTGGCACATGCCTGTAATCCCAGAGCTGGGGTAGCTGAAAACAGGAGGATTGCTTCGAGTCTGAGCTGCCTACACTAGCTCAGACTCATAGTGATGCTCCTGTCTCAGCCTCTCCAGTGCTGGGATTACAGGTGTATGCCATTACCCCAGGTTTCAGAAACCAGCATGGTGCACCCGGCTGTTCTGGGACCAGCATGGCATGAGGTACGAGGGATCAAACCCAGGTCCTTGAGCCTGCCAGGCAGGTGCTTAGACTCCCCAGTCTTTCTTTACATTGTTACCCATATTTTTTTTCAAAAATGTCTCTGACTTTCTCTTCTCTAAAATTTTTAATAAGCTCTTACTGTGGTGCAAAAAAAAGTCTCATGTTTTCTATGAAGGTAAAAGAACATGAAAACCAAGAAATATTCTATTAGAAGCTTTTAGCTGGAATCCTTTGTTTTCTACATGAATTTTTTAACATCATATATCCCTGGTTATTCTAATTATTTTTCTAAATTCAGTTTTTGTAGACATGATATTACCTGTGTCGACACAACTTAACTGTTTTCTAACCCAGAAAATTCTAGTCCAGGAAGATAAGGCTGTGAATCAATAAATAACTAACTTTATTAGTTGTTTCAGGAAATTCCTGCAAGCCAATTTATTAAGGCAAATATTTACTTCCTTCTGGCAGTAGCCGGTCTTATCCAGAAAAGTGTATGCTTACCTAGTCAATGAGTCCAGCCCTATGGTAGTTGCTTTCTCCAGGGTCATCAAAAGCCTCTTTGTGCCCACCGATCCTAAACTCTGCCATGTCCCTCCAATTCCCTGCCCATGGGACATGCCTTCAATTGCTATACTCCAAAATCTTCCTGTACTGATACACGGTATAGTCTTTTATGATGGGGCTCTCTTTTGTGAGACAAGTCTAATTCATACACCTGTCTTTGCTTGAATGATGGATTATTATGGCTTTTGGTGGAGAGTTCAAGAATCAACATTATTAGAAATAATACCATCTTTCACTGGGGAGATAGCTCAGTGGCTTCTGCACCTGCCTGGCGAGTGCAAGGTCATGAGTTTGACCCCCTGGTACTGTCAAAACAAACAAACAAACAAAATAATATCATCTTTTCTATATGTAGAAATAAGCTCCCACAAACTGTTCACCTACAGACATATCTGCCTTTAGAAATCTAGAAACGTAGTAATAATTATAATCTGTTGCATGGTTGGCTGATATTTAGCACATCATATATTACCTCACCAATAAGTAATTTGCTGTTGATGCTTGAATGATTAAAAAAAATGCTCTGCATTGAATGTTAACATTTTTGTGGTTTCTGCCAAATGAATAGAAATTCCTATTACTATGCTCATAAAATTTTTGGACTTGTCTTCTGAATGCTAATATTATCCATCAAAAATGAGTCAAGGATATTATATGTTTAACAACAGTACATTAATGTTTCCTTTTAATATAGTATTTGTTTTGTGGCCTTAATAATTATAGCTGTATTTTAAAATCATTCCAATTTTAAATGCCTACCTACCGTTATTGTTGAGATGAGTTTAATTTTCTTTGTGGTTACTACAGGCCTGTGAAAAATACTTCTAATCTTTGTGTTCTCTTCAATCTTTGTACAGAAATTTTTCTGTTCAGAAAGACTTTGACACAGAGACAAAATACAGGCTACTCTAAAGTAGAAAGCGCTGGTGATACTTTTTGTCATTTGGAAGAATTTGAAGGCAATTTTTCCTAAAATTTATTATCTATAACTTGATGATAGTAACAATCAACTGGACTTTTCTGCATTCAAATGAAATGAATGTGTGGGATGATCCAGAGTTTATATTTAATAAATTGGCCTTTTTAATAAATTTTTTTTCCAGTTTTCTAGTTGTGACTGACATGAAAATCAAAGAGAAATCCATGTTCTGTCCAGTCAGCAATGCAATGAATTCTAAAGTCTACTGAAAGCACTAATTCTGAAGATTTTTCCTTTATTCCTCTGACTTAATCTTTTGTGCCTCCAAATTCAGTTAAGATTCAAATATCTTTTATTTGATATTTTATTTAATGGTAAATAAAAAATCCTTTTGACATCAGGAAGAATATACATAATAACTTAATATTTTATGTTAGAATCTGAACTGTTTCAAAACAGAAGATTTGGAACAAAACATTATATTCAGAAAAAATTTAATATTCAGGATGCAGAGCAATTACATCTAGCTTGGGAAATTGGTAATGAACATGTGGAATCTTTGTCACTGTTATGCCCCCTGACCCTGTCCCTATCCCACCCCTTTGTTTCCAGTTCCTCTGACCATTTTCTTTCTCTCTCACTCTCCCTTTCTTTCTCTCTTTCTTTCTCTCTTCTCTCTCTCTCTCTCTCTCTCTCTCTCTCTCTCTCTCTCTCTCTCTCTTTCTTCTTTCTTCTTTTTTATTTGTTCATTTTGAGTCTTTGATAATGGTTGTTCTTACTGGAGTAGGAGAGAATCTCAACATTTTTTTCTTTTTTTTTTTTTCGGTGGAACCGGGGATTGAACTCAGGCCATTGTGCTTGCCAGGGAAGCACTTATTCCACTAAGCCATCGCCCCGACCCAAATCTCAACATTTTATGACTTGTCTTCCACCACAGCAACCACTGAAGAAGAGTAGCTGTGGCCCTCCGCTATCCCATGGCCCTCCACTATCCCATGGCCCTCCGCTATCCCGTGGCCCTCCGCTATCCCGTGGCTGTGGGCCTCAGCAAGGGCCACAAGGTGACTAAGAATGTGAGCAAACCGAGGCACAGCCGCCTTCACGGACATCTCACCAAACACACCAAGTTCGTGCGGGACATGATCCGGGAGGTGTGTGGCTTCGCCCTTCCACGCCATGGAGGTGCTCAGTCTCCAAGGACAAGCGCGCCCTCAAGTTCATCAAGAAAAGGGTGGGGACGCACATCCGAGCCAAGAGGAAGCGTGAGGAGCTGAGCAACGTGCTGGCCGCCGTGAGGAAGGCAGCTGCCAAGAAGGACTGAGCCCCTCTGGAATAAAGCTTCGCAGGAAAAAAAAAAAATATGACTTGCATTTCTCTAATGGTCAAAGATGTTAAACATTTTTTCATATATTTATTACCTAGTTATACTTTTTTTTTTTTTTTTTTTTTTTTGAGGCAAGGTCTTTACTACCTAGCCAAGACTGGCCTGGAAGTTGTAGCAATCTCTCAAGTCTGGACTACAGCTATGTATGCCAGCACATCTGGCTTATCCTTCCGTGAAGTGTCTGTCTATTCGTTTCAGTTGCCCAATGTTTTGCAAGGTCTAATTTCTTTGAGTTTTTTGTATAATCTAGATACAAGTCCTCTGAGGACTAGCGGACAGAAATTTCTTAGTGTTCTATCCATTGTCTATTCCTTTTGTTGATTGTTTCCTTTGCTCTGCAACAGTTTTTAATTTGATTTCCTCATTTATTAACATTTGGTATTATTTTATTTATTTATCTATTTATTTATTTACTTATTGGTACTTGGGATTGAACTCAGGACCTTGTGCTTGCTAGCAGGCACTTATACCACTGAGCTATCTCCCTGGCCTGATATTAGTTCTTTAATAATTGAGTTTCTATTTTGGAGGTCCTTGCCTAATGCCTGTAGTTTCAAAAGTTTTGGAGAAGTTTTCTTCTAGCAGATGCAGCAATTCTTTTTCACATCTAGGTCTTTGATACGGGTAAGAGACAGACACCAAGATTCATTCTCCTGCACGTAGACAAGCAGTTATCCCAACAGCATTTGTTCAAGCTGCTGTATATATTATTGGCACCCTTGTCAAAAATCGGGTGGCTGACATGCATGGGGTTGTTTTGTATGTGTTATTCTGTTCCCCTGCCAACATGTCTGTCTGTGTGTCAGTACCAAGGTGTTCTGACTATTGTAGCCTTTCAGTATAACTTTTAGCATAGGATTGTCATGATTTGTTACTTCCTGCCCAGATTGCTTTGGCTAGCCTCCATCTGTTCTGGCTACATTTTTTAATTATTTTTTCTAGTTTGAAAAAAGATGTTGGTATTCTGGTGGGAATTGTATTAAATACCTATGTAATTTTTGGTTAAATGGCCATTTGATGATATTAGTTCCGCCTAACTAAAAACAGGAGACACGTTTACCTTATTTTTTCATTTTTTGATGCAGGGCTTCACTGTATAGTTCAGGCTGGCTTTGAACTCACTATATATGTCAGGATGGTGTCAAACTCTGATCCTTCTGCCCAGGCCTGCTGAGGGCTGGGATTATAGGCAGTAACTTGTATTCTTGGCTATCTTTACATTTTCTAATGTCCTCTTCAGTCTTTTTTTTTTTTTTTTTTTCAGATAGTACCATTTTTGTTGCGGATTTCTTTCACTGGGACACTTCATAGATATTTAACTGTTTTTTGAATCTGTGGTGAATTGGATCATTTTCCTGATTTCTTTCTCAATGGGCTCACTCTTGGTGTACAGGAACATAATTGATTTTTCTTGTGGTTTTGTGTTCTGTCACTTTGCTGAACTTGCTACTTCCAAGTCGGGTGGAGCTTTTGGATCATGTCATGTGGGAGGATAGTTTGACTTATTCCTTTCTTAATTAGTTCCTTTTATTGTTTTATTTTGCCTGAAATTTCAAGTGTATTGTTGAACAGCAGTGATGAGAATGGAATCTTTGACTTATTCCTGATTTTACTGGAAACGCTTTGTCTTTCCTCATTTAGTATAATGCAGACAGTGATTTTGTCACCAGTGGCTTTTATCTCCTTTTAAGGTAAGGTCTTTCCATTCCAATTGCAGTCTTTTTTTTTCATCATGAATGAATGTTAGATTTCGTCAAAGGTGTTTTCTGTATCTGTTGAGATGACCATTTCCATTCTTACTTGTGTTTATGGGGTGTATTATAACATTGGATTACATATGTTGACCCATTCTTGAATCCCTAGGATGTAACAAACTTAAATCCCTAGGATGAAATGTGGTCTTTTAATTAATATATTGTATTCTGTATGTAGGTACCTTGTCTTGAATTTTTGCATCTGTATTTATTCAGTATATTGGGTCTGTAGTTTTTATTTTTTGTTGTTATTGTTATTAGGTCCTTGCTCCGTTTGGCATCAAAGTAATGCTAGCTTCAGGAATACAGTTGACTATTTACTTTCAGTTTTAAGAAGTGTTTGAGGAATATGGACATTAATTCTTCCCTGAGTTCTAAAAGTCAGCAATGAATCCATTGAGGTTTTGGCTCTCTTAGTTGGTAGTGTTTTTATTTCTTCTTAAATGTGATTGCCCATTACGGTGCTGTTCAAGGTTTTTATATCTTCTTGTTTCAGTTTTGATAATCCTTATGTGTGTAGGAGTCTATTTTCCTAGAGTCTCCAGTTTGGGGGATATAAGTCTTTCTTTGGGAAGATACTTCAGCAGCATAAGCATCTTCCTTCCTGGCAAGCCCAAGGTCCTGAGTTTGATTCTCAGTACCAGAAAAAAAAAAAAAAAAAAAAAAAAAAAAAAAAAAAAAAAAAAAAAAAAAAAAAAAAAAAAAAAAAAAAAAAAAAAAGAAGAAGAAAGAAAGCAGGCAATATAAATTTTCAAACTAGTTACAATTTTCTGAATCATCTAATTTTGGGGGTGATTTTTACCTTCTTCATTTCTGCTTGCTTTAGTATGGATCATTTCTTTTTCTTTCATTTTAGGTTTGGCTAGGAGCTTGCCTAGCTCATTTATCCTTTCAAAGAACCAACTCTGTGATTCACTGATGTGTGTGTGTGTGTGTTTGCTTACCTCGGTTTTATTACTTTCCTCTAAGATCTTTTTTAAAATTCTTTTTGCAGTACCTGGGATTGAACTCATAACCTTGAGCTTGCCAGGCAAGCACTTATTCTACTTAATTATCTCCCTAGCCCTCCACTAAGATCTTTATAATGTCTTTCCTTGTAAGGTTTTGGATTAGGATCGTTCTTGTTTTTCAAGGACCTCAGAGTATATCATTAGGTAATTTACTTGGAATAACTGTTTTTGTAATGTGGGGATTCCTAGCCATATACTTTCTTCTAAGGACTGCTTTCATTGTGTCCCATAGGTTATCATATATTGGGCTGCCATTGTAATTTAATTTAATTTTTGTTTCTTCTTTGATTTCTTCTGCATTTTGTTGATTATTGAAGACTATATTATTTAATCTCCATATTATTGGTTAGTTTCTGTGATTTGTTTGGCTATCAGTTTCTAGTTTCATTGTATTATGAGCTAATATTCTACATGAGGTTATTTTGATTCTTTTTGTATTTATTTAAGCATATTTTATGACCTAAAATGTGACTTGTTTTGGAGAAAGTCCCTTGTGCTGCTGAGAAAATGTGTATTCTGTTGGGTGGAGCACTATAAATATCAGTTAGTCTCTTTATTCAAAGGAATCAGTGGATTCTGATATTTCTTTGTTGAATTTTTTTTCAGATAGATGTGTTCATTTGTAATAATAGGGTTTGACATCCCCCAGTGTGATTGTGTTGATGTTGAGTTAACCTTGTGTGTCCAGTAATATCATAATGAAATTATGTGTGCTAGCATTCAGTGTACATGTATTTGCAATTGTTATTTTTTCCTATTGAATTTTTTGTTTTATAAATATGTGGTTGTTATCCCCTGACAAAACTGACTCCATTTTGTTGCCCTTCTAACCTCGCCTTGTTCCTGTTTTGTATGTGCCTACCCCTCCCAACTCCCTCACCTCTGTGACCCTAAACCTTATCCTGACGGGCATCTGCACCCCTTCCCTATTTTTGAGTATCTTGACAAACTCTGTGTACTCACGGCCCCACACCCCACCCAAAGCTGAACTTATGACCCTGCCAGTTTACAGGAATTAACCTGAACTAATGACCCTGCCACTTTACAGGAATCTCCCCACCCCTTCCTTGCTTTTGCGATTTTTAAGCTTAAATAGTGATCTCTGTAAATGCTTGGTGCACCTCTCTATGCTGGACACGAGAGTTCGCCTCTGGGTACCAGCTTAAATAAAGCTCTTCTTTTCTTTTTGGACTTGACTCATTGTCAATTGATTTTTGAGTTACAACAGTGGTCACATTCTTTGTTGGATTTTTGTCTCAGAGTAGCATGGCTACTCCTGCTTGCTTTAGGACTCCTGTCGCATGTGGCATTATTCTCCATCATGTGTTTCTTTCATGGATGAGGTGTATCTTGTATGTACAATATATAGTACACAGGATTTTGGGTTTTGGTCCAATTTGCCAATGTTTGTTCTTTTTTTTTTTTTTGATGGAACTGGGGATTGAACGCAGACCCTTGCGTTTACCAGGGAGGCATTTACTCCATTGAGCTATCTCCCCGGCCTGCTTAATTCTTTTGTTTTTGGCAGAACCAGGGACTGTGTCCTTTGATTACAGAGTTAAGAAGACCATTTTCATTGAGAATTACCAGAAAGTATTGACTTATTAGTGTCATTGTATTGTTTTTCTGTTGCTCATTCCTTGATTTTTCTCTTTCGTTTACCTATTCACCTTGCTTGATGTATCTTTCTTTTGGGGTTTCTGGTGTTGTTGGCCTCATTGTCTGCCTTTTTCTTTTCTTTTCTTTTCTTTTCTTCTCTCTCTCTCTTATTTCTTTATTCTTTCTCTTTCTTCCTTCCTTCCTTCCTTCCTTCCTTCCTTCCTTCCTTCCTTCCTTTCTTTCTTTCTTTCTTTCTTTCTTTCTTTCTTTCTTTCTTTCTTTCTTTCTTTCTTTCTTTCTTTCTTTCTCAGACAGGGTCTTGGTATATAATTTAGGCTGGCCTTCAACTCTCTATGGTCAGGCTGGCCTCAAACTTGAGCTTCCCAAGTGCTGGGATTATAAGCACGCAATCGTGCCTGGGATGGTTAGGATTTCTTTGAATATTTTTTTGTAGAGCCTGTTTGGTGGTTACAAATTTCAGCATGCTCTTTGTGGCGGAAAGTCTATGTCTTCATCAATTTTGAAGGATAATTATGCAGAAGATTTTAATTTGGGTTGAATATTTTTTTTTTAGAGTCTGAAAAACTTCAGTTTCTCCTGGCCTTCAAGATTTGTGTGGAAAAGTCTGCTGTAATTCTGAGATGTTTGCACTTGTAAGCTATTGATGCTTTTTAGCAAACACTTTATACTAGATCTCTAGGATTTCAGCTATGCTGTGTCATAGTTGATTCTTTTCTGGCCATGCTATTTGACATTATGTATTTCTAATTTACCTGGAATTTGAATGATTTCTACAGAGTTGGAAAATTTTTCTGCTATGACTTTAACAAATAATTTTTATTTATTTATTTGTGTGTTTATTTATTTTATGTATTTGACACAGGGTCTCACAATACAGCTTGGACTCATATTGATCCTCCTGTTTCAGCCTCCCAAGCGATGGGATTACCAGCATGCACCACCATGCCCTGTCTCAGTGGCAGGCTCAGTGCACCCAGGGGTGGGGCAACAGGATATGTGGTATCAGGGATTGAACCCTGGTCCTTGAACTTACCTAGGCAGGCAGTTAGAGTGCTGAGCTATCTCTGTGGCTCATAGTGATTTTTAATATTTTTAAAGATGTATTTGGTTGTTGTAAGTTCTCATTACACAGCTTGGACTCATGGTGATCCTCTTGCTTTCAGCCTCCACAGCACTGGAATTATAGGCATATGGCACTAGCCCAGATTCTTCTGGACCAACTCTTATAATTCTTACATTAGATTTTGTGAGTCACCTTGCAGATGCTGGGTCTGATTTTCATGCCCTGTTATTTTAAGATTTCTCTGAAAATATATTTTTGCATCGATTTATCTTCTAGCTCTGACCCTGTCTCCTCAAATTAGTTATTTCTGTTTCATATTTTCAATAGAATTTTTATATACTGATTTTCTCTATAATAGCTTTCTGTAGTATCTAGTTCTTTACCAAAATAGTCATGCATATCTTGTCTTATCCTAGTTAGTTCATCCAATAGTTTGTTTATTTTGAGACTGTGCCTGGCTTGTAAACAAGGGTGGCCCCCAACTCATGGAAATCCTTCTGCCTCAGCCTTCCAAGTGCTGGGGTTACAGGTGTGCACTGCAATGCCCAACTATCTGCATCTTCTTTAAACTCACTGATCATTTTATCAGTTTTACCTCATATCTGTTTATTCACATCATCTTTGAGCTCACTGAACATGTTGCTGATCTGGGGTTATTTGTATTCCTTTATTCCTTCAAATATTGTAGCCATTTGGTTTGGTTTTTTTCCCCTCCATATTAGTGGTTAGGGGGTCAGATTTTGTAGAGATAAAAATTTTTGGAGACACCTTGTTGCATTATTTTCTCCTTCTTTGTGTGTGTGTGTGTATGATCTGAGGGTTACAGATCAATTAAAGTAGAGAAACTCTGGCTAGTATAGAGATGCAATCTTGGTTTTGATTGTGTTTTTCTATTTATGTGCCTTTTCAACTTACTCAGCATTGTAGGATCAGATTGTGTTGCTGAACTGCGAAGAGAGAAACATTGCTGCTTATATCAGCACCATTGTTTGCTCCAGTTTTCCACCATTCTCTCTCTAATCTCTCACCCTTGCAGGTCACAGGACAACAGAGGTTATGGCAGAGCCTTGTGGGCCTCTAAAGTGAAGGAATGGAGACTGGGGACTCAACATACCTTTATGATAGGAAAACATGGTGATTATTTCCATCAAGTCATCTAAGTCAACATCCAAGTGATGAGATATAGCAATATTATATATATCTCAAAATGATTCACTGTGAAATAATTTCTGTGATATTACTGAAAGCATATGATCCATATTTATAAAGGAACATGAGATAGTCCTTGTGTAACTCTCCAGCACCAATTCTTCAATACCTTCTGAGTATTGTAAATTTGATTCAATTCTAACATTGCCTGGAGTTAGCACAGACCCTGTAGGTTAAGGGATTTAGTCTCTCAAGACTGTCCGATTTCAGATATTGACTGCAATTCTTGGCTGTCCCCAGTGAACCCATGCTTCTGTTGGCAGCCACAAATTTGAGGTTCCCACAACCTACCCACATGTAGGTCTAATAAACCCCTAGAGAAACTTATCAAACTCAGTAAAGTGCTGTACTTAACACATAATTTTGTGAAGGCTGAATTAGCCAAATGGATGAAATGCACAGAACCAGGAACTAGGACAGGGAACTCAGAGCTCCTGTGTTCTGACTGAGTGTCTTTTTGAACATCTTTGTGATTACAATGGAGCTTTCTTGTTCAAAGAATTTTACTGAGATTTCATCGTGGTCATGACTGTCAAAATCATTGACCATTCCTGGCTGGATTCAATTTCCAGGCCCTTTCCCTTTTTCAGAGTTCAGGAACAGAGCTTAAGTTCTAACCCTCCAATGACAGAGTTGTTTTTTGCTGGCACCAGCCCACATTCTGAAGCTATTTAGGACTAGGTGGAACCTCATTAGTACAACAAAGATGTTTCTATCACTCGAGAATTTCTAAGCATTATGGCAGCTCAGTGCCAGGAGCTGGACCAAGACTAAACACATTCTTTATTATATCATGACTCCAAGTTTTAGGACATTTCCCAAAATAACTGGTCAGTGTTCTTCAAAATTGCTGGAGTCATGAGAAATAAAATATATTAAAACAAACCCCAAATCCCAAATGATGCTAGATTGGAAGAGACTAAGAAAACACCATAATTATAGGTAAGTGGGAGCCTTGATTAATTTCTGAAACAGAAAAAGAATATTGGAATTACTGGTAAATTTGAACAAGGTTATGAGAGTAGTTTTATATCAGTATAAGGGCTAAGTTTTTCTGTGCAAGTAAAAGACAGAAAAGGTAACAGAGGTTTTTATTGCAGGCACAGGAGGACCACAGAGAAAGAGATCCAAGAATTCTTTGAGCTAGACAAAAGAAGGCAGCTGCTTTTATAGATTTGGGACTGGGAGGGACTTTGGGAGGCAGGGCAATGACGTTGTTATGGTTCATTGGAGACTTCTTGGTGCATTCAGGAAGGGATGGCGGGAGGGCTGGGAGGAAGAAGAGGAAGAGGTCGTTGTTTTGGGCTAGTTGGCATCCTGGAAGGGTGCCATGGTGACTCAGAAGGTTTCCACATGGGCCTGAGCCCATCAGCAAGTTTCCCTGCTTGTTTAATTATTTTGATGGCACTGTCCCCAGCCAGGAAGGAAGAAGATTCCCTAGGGAGCAGGTAGGACCTCACTCATCTCACAGCCCCACAGGATAGGGTCATAAGCTCAGATCACAAAAAAGTGCTTCCAGATGCTTCCTGGAGAGGCAAAGTGGGCGCATGAAGCAGAATAAGGAAGTATTGTACACACAGAGAGAGGAACGCAAGTGCCTATGGGTGAGGTACCCTTTGGTCTAGGGTTGAGGACATCTATGTAATATTAGAGGGTTTTTTAAAGATGAATGATTGAAACTGTTTACCTAAAAATATTATTTGAACTCCTTAAATCTGTTCCTTCATGTCAAGGTCAGGCTGCAAGCTTTTGTCAGGTAGACTAATTTATGGGCCTATATTCAATTCAAAGGACTGGAGTGTGAAAAGCTTGGAAGAAAACAAAAACAAGCCTAGAGAGTAAAGATGTGAATAACTTTGGGTAACTGTGATCAAGCCTTAGAATTATATTTTCTTTATGATGGTCTTCTTTCTTTCTTTCTCTTTCTTTCTTTCTTTCTTTCTTTCTTTCTTTCTTTCTTTCTTTCTTTCTTTCTTTCTTTCTTTCCTTTCTTTCTTTCTTCTTTCTTTCTTTCTTTTTTCTCTTCCTCTTTCTCTTTTCTTCTTCCTTCTCTTCTCTTCTCTTCTCTTCTCTTCTCTTCTCTTCTCTTGTCTTCTTTCTTTTCTTTTCTTTTCTATCTTAGTTGTAGAGATTGACCATAGAACCTTGTGTATTTTATTATTATTATTATTTTATTTTTTTTTTTGTCTTTTTTGAGGCAGGGTCTCACTATGCAGCTCAGGCTGGCCTTAAGCTCACTTTGTAGCTCAGGCTGGTCTCGAACTCACAACAATCCTCCTGCCTCAGCCTCCCGAGTGCTGGGATTACAGGCCTGCACCACCACGCCAGGCTGAACCTTGTGTATTTTAGGCAAGCACTGTACTACTGAATTTCCAATTTTGGTAGTTGTGTGATGTTGTATAAATATTAACATTAGGGAAAGCAAATTTAGAGAAAGTTTATAGCATTGTACAACTTTTTTTTGTAATTCTGGTATTACTAATAGGGACTTGGAACTAAAAATAAATACAGCAATACCCATATTACACTTTCTTTTTTGAGACAGGGTCTTACTATGCAGTTCAGGCTGGCCTTGAGCTCACTTTAACCCAGGCTGATCTTGAATTCACAAGGATCCTTTTGCCTCAGCCTCCCAAGTACTGAGATTCTAAGTGTGTACTACCATACCTGGCTACATTTTAAATAATAATCAAATTTATTTTTACACTGATACAATTTGAGTAAAAGTTAAAAATAGCCATAAAATAGTGGACAACTAGTAATCTTTAGTTTATGTTAAGGCAATATTATTTGATAATTTTTTGTGGTAAATGAATATAGTTACGGCTGGCTAGATAGCTCAGCAGATTAAAGAGTCTGTTTAGGCAGATGCAGAGACTGGGGTTCAATCCCCAGTGTGCTGTTCTGGCCCTGCCCCTGGAGTGTGCTGAGACGGTGACTGAGCCTAGGTGTGGGGGTACACGCCTGCAATCAGTGCTTGGGAGGCTGAAAACAGGGGCATCATTAGGAGTCTGCTCTGTGTAGTGAGACCCTGTAGACCTTGTACTACATACACACAAAAATCAGTATTAGTTGATATGTAGTGATCCCATACATACTCACAGGACTTAGAGAAACTCACCAACACCGTCCGAGTGCAAGAAGTAAATACTTGAGTATATGATGGATCATGTGAAATGTGAAGTTTAGATAGTACCCTAACAATAATAGTAGTACATTTTATGATACTAACTAGTGTATTCATTGACAAAGCATCTCTTTGTACAGAAGGAAAGGTTATCTTGGTCTGTCTTAGGTCATTAAAATTTACTATTGTACTTACTCCTCTTGTTTCAACTGAAGCAGAAAGACAACACTAAACCAGTGAGAAGAAAGCCACTTGCTTTCACTTTCTAGAACATTGTTAATATACTGATTTTGTACCATAAGACATTGTACTGCCATCTGCTAAAAAAAAAAACTGTCATAATATCCATATTTAGGGTCAACAAAAACAGGCACAAAAATAGAAGATTATAATGATTTCTGTAATAAGAATGACATTCTCTTAAATGTGAAGCACTTGTGTGCTTCTCAACCTGAACAGCTGTTCGTGGAGTTAGTGCAAAACAGAAAAGAACAGAGTATTCCAAGCCCATATGAAAAACTGTCTGAATGTTCTGGGACTCCTTTCAGAAAGAACTGAGATGTGTTCCTTTTCTCTTTCTCCTCCTCCTTCTGCTTCCCTCCTCCTTGTCCTCCTGCTCCTTCTTTTCATTCTTCTCCTCCTCCTTCTTCTCCTTGTGTTGCTCGTCTTTCATCCGCTTTGCTCTGTAAGACGAATCACCATAAAACAGTGATCTGCTTGAGGCAAATGGGTGTTCAAGCACGCACAGATTCAGCCAAGCTGGCTCTTCTCCCTACTTTGGGTGAAGTAAAACTCACCAATTTTAGTTATTTGGGTATGACGTTATGTTTTATGGGATCCCCAAACTATGTCAAAGGCACTGCTCTGATTAATTGGTATCAATGGGCTATTTTTTCCTCATTTTTAAATTTTTATTTTATAGATGTTATGGTTTATGTGTATCCCCCCCGACCCCAAAACCTCATGGAAGACTTCTACAGTTTGTGATTAACTCACGCTCCACTGGGATTATGTGTGTGAGTGCGGCTGGCATTATGGGTGTGAGTGTTATTCCCAGCCTGGGGCAGACAGCCTGAATGCGATTTAAGGGAGACAGCCTTCCTCTTTGTAGCCATTATGCTGTTACTCCTCCCTTTTGTTCTCTTCTTTGCCACCACTATGAAAGGTTGATCTCTGCCAAGTGCCACTCTACTTCGGAGCCAGCCAAATACGGACTGAAGCCTCCAGTAACTGTGAGCTAACTAAAACTTTCTTTCCTTTATCTTAGGTGTTGAGTATTTGTCCCAGCAAGCAGAGAAGAGTAACTGACACAGCAGAAAAAAAAAAAAAAAAAA